>JAFBJY010000277.1:0-70837 GCA_016801885.1 Toxotes chatareus
ACTTTAAAGCAGATATCACTTAAAGCTTCAAAGGAGTGGTTATCCACTAATTTAGAGGAATTCTGCTTACCCTAGAAAGAGTTTTTTATAATGTATAAATGGCCTTCGTAAGGCAAGAACTGCCTATTACTCATCATTAATAGAGGAAAACAAGAACAACCCTAGGTTTCTTTTCAGCACTGTAGCCAGGCTGGACAAAGAGCCATAGCTCTGTTGAACTATGCATATCTCTAGCTCTCACTTAGTGATGAGCTTTTTTAGCAACAAAACAGTAGATATTAGAGACAGAATCCATCTTATCCTGCCTAAATCTGTTAATGATGTAGGTGTGTCAAGAACAGCAGCTTGAGAAAATGTCTGCCAGTCCTGATTTGTCGTTAGACTGTTTCTCTCCCATAGATCTAGCTGAATTGACTTCAATAGTTTCTAAATCTAAATCATCAACATGTCTCTTTGATCCTATCCCACCAGACTTCTTAAAGATGTTTTGCCTTTTGATTATGCACTCTAACATATTAGATCAGATAAATCTCTTTTGTTACAGGATATGTTCCCCACAGGCTTTAAGGTTGCAGTTATCAAAACCATTACTTAAAAGCCTTCTGGACTCTGACATTTTGGCAAACTATAGACCTATATCCAATCTCCCCTTTAATTTCTAAAATTTGAAAAGGTTGTTGCATCTCAGTTGTGTGACCATCTACATAGGAACGGTTTGTTTGAAGTTTTCAGTCAGGATTTAGAGTTCATCATAGCACAGAGACAGCACTGGTGAAAGTTACCAACGACCTTCTTGTAGCATCAGACAATGGACTCGTCTCTATACTTGTCCTGCTAGATCTTAGTGCTGCATTTGACACTATTGATCATAGTATCCTATTGGATAGATTGGAACATGTTATTGGGATTAAAGGAACAGCACTAGGCTGGTTTAAATCATATCTATCAGATAGATACCAGTTTGTTCATGTTAATGATGATTCCTCCATTTATACCAGAGTTAATCATGGAGTTCCACAGGGTTCTGTGCTTGGACCCATATTGTTCACCTTATACATGCTTCCCCTAGGCAATATTATCAGTAAGCATGGAATAAATTTCCACTGCTATGTAATGGATGATAGCTATATTTATCTATGAAACCAGACGAAACAGATCAGTTAACCATACTTCAGGCATGTCTTAAAGACATAAAGGCCTGGATGACCTGTAACTTTCTTTTCTTCTGAATTCAGACAAAACTGAGGTTATTTTGTTTGGTCCCAAACACCTAAGAAACAGTTTATCTAATCATATAGTTACTCTGGATGGTATTCATTTAGCCTCCAGTACCTCACTGTGAGGAACCTTGGAGTTATTTTGATCAGGATCTGTCCTTTAACTCACATATAAAACAAGTCTCTAGGACCACCTTCTTTCACCCCGCGCAATATCAGTAAGATTAGGAACATTCTGTCGCATTAATATTCTATGCAGACTGTAATGTAAATAATTACCAACTATGACACCTTTTTGCTCCTGTGCTCTGTCTATCATAACTGTAATTTGCTGAGCACACATTATCCACTAACTGTTCACTAACTGTAATCTAAATGCTGGCCCTCTAATATTGTCCATTGCCAACCCTGTTTGTATATGTGTTTTTATGCTGCATGTCCTTCTCCTCCTCTCCTCCATTCCTAGCTGTCCTATCTTCCTCCTTTTCCTCCTTTCACCCAGCCCAGCCATCGGCAGGAGGGTCCCCATATGAGCCGGGTTCTACTCAAGGTTTCTTCCTGTTAAAAGGGGTTTTTTCCTCGCCACTGTTGCCTTAAGTACTTGCTCTGGGGTCAGGCTCTGGGTCTCTGTAAAACGCTTTGAGACAATTTTGATTGTGGAAGGCGCTGTATAAATAAATTGAATTGAATTGACTCACTTCCCCTAAAATCTTCTCTTGCATTGACTCATTGTTCAGCAAGAAAAGCCGCAGAATGTCACATGTTAGGTTTAATTGGGGTACTGGGAAAGTGTCCCTTGGGTCACCCCTTTTTTTGCTGGAGCTAGCCTTTTCATTGCTCTTTCTTCCGAAACAGGTTGCTAAATACTTTGGTTATTAGCTGTGAGAGTAGAAACGTCAACACCTTTCTCTTTCAGGGCCTTCTTCTTCCCTCTCTCTTCATGTGTTGATAACCATTGTGGCTATATAGCAAGCATCAGGCTTCCTATAGCCAGTTACTCTCTAAATTTACTACATTGGAACTCAGTCTCCAGTACAGTTAAACTCATCCTCTAAGAATTCACTTCACAATGTTCTCAGCAGGTTTTAGCTGTTGTTGTCTCAAATGTTCAGAACATTACATTGGCACATTACACAGTTAGACTTGGTGCACATTCATATCTGCTGCTCATATGTTAATGAATTGAACACAATTTCTTCTTCAGAGATCAAATAAACTGTTTTTGTGTCCCCTTCAAAATGTCTCTTTTTCTTTCAACAACTTAACACTTTTAGCTGACTTTGCTTTTAAGGAAAGTCAACGTATTACATTTTACAGTGAAGGGCTTTTTGCTGCAGAAGGTTTTGTAAAATTAATAGAAAACCAATGTTTCTTGTCTGGCAGGAGTGAGAGGCGGATGTTCACTAGTGAGTAGAGGTTGCACTGGTGAAAGTATTAAACTGGAGCTCCAGTCACAAAGTGGATAGCAGCAGAATGGTAAATAACATCCAGCTTGTGGAGGAGAGGGCTTGGAGGTCAGACCTGTAAACTATATCATCATAATTGGGAGGACTGTCACTTTAACTAAGAGTTGTTTTTGTAGAGTGTGTAAGCAAGGACTTGTTATCATAAAGAAAATCAAAGTTTTAGGATTTGACATTTGTAAAGGCAACATTTATGTGTGTTTCAAATGAATCATGAGGAGTCCAGCAGATTTCGTGGAAAGTGTCCAGGGAAGCAAGAAAGGCTCTGGTAAGGACCTCAGACTCCAGAATAGGCTTGGAAAGAGAAGGAAACATTGTAGGAGTGTGTAATATCCTCAAAAGTATCAAACGGCTTTGAAAGCAAGTTGAAATAATCCACCACTTTTTTTTCTTTCTCTGTGATCACAATACCATCAGATTTAATAATAGTGGGCAAATGGGGAACACATATATTTTTCTTTTCTATTGATTTGAGAGTAACCCAGAATTCTTTGGGGTCAGAGCTACTAAGCAACGAAAGTTAAGCGTTTGAAAAAAGTTGATTTTGCGTGTCTGACTGGACTGAGGCACCTGTTTCTGGCTGCCCTGTATGTCTGCTAGTCTGATGCTTCATTAGGAAGAATTTGCTTTGACGCCATAGGTGCTAAGTTTATGGCCAATAAGCTCAGACAGATTGATCAGAACTGAACCAGGGACTGAGAGATCGCTTTTTATCCTCATTCTTTGAGAGGAGCATGCCATTCTGCATGGTTCTGTCAAAAGTTTTTAAAGTATGTCCAGGCGCTTCTTTCCACATCAGGGACAAGACCAATTCCTGTGCCATTCAACTTGTGTCAGGTCATATAAAAAGTCTCTTCAAGTTAAAGTTTTTCTAGAGGCGCTTTTGAAACAATCAAGGAGGGTTGAGATGGTGCCTTCAAGCACATTGCCAAGCACATTATAATGGCCACTGAAGTTTTGATAAAAATTCCAAATGTAAATTGTCTGGCCTACAGGAGGTAACATCAATTAATGAATGTGCCATTCATAGTCTTGGTATTGTATCTGGTAGGGGCCTGCACAATCTAGGACAGGTTTAGTGCATCCAGCTGTAACCCCATTCGTAGAAGATGGAGTGGCCTAGCACATCCCAATTCAAGTCCCCTAGCAGGAGAAATTGTAGAGGAGGTGTGAGGGGCAATCAGCTCACTTCTAGCAGGCAGAGCACACAGGTAGGGGCAGAGGGCGTATTTGCAACAACCAGCAACAGTGAGAGAAAACTTCTTAGTTGATTTACAACAATCATCTTCAACTGTTTGGCCACAGATTTAGGAGAAATCAGCGTGAGGAGAGATTTTACAAATAATCAGTTCCAATCACACTGATTCCCAGTTGCGCAGCAACTTTGGGAGGATATTGGCGCATGTGTGTGACCCATGCTATCGCGCGCTAACCTGTCAGTGCGGGATTCTCCATGTTATACAGTCAGTTGCATTCCTCAGAGGGCAGCATTAGGTATGTTTAAATGCATTAAATCCAAGGCTTTTGCACATTGCTAAAAATCAGTCAAAAGCTAATAAAATGTACATCAGAACATTTAGCTTTATTGGAAGAGGAATCAGTGAGGAGTTAAAGATCTGGACCAGGGAAACTGGCATAACTGTTGAGAGTCAACAATGTCACTGATGTGCATGCTGTAGTAAAGGAGAAGATGTGAAATGAAGTTGTAGAGTAAGGAGCTTTATTCTGAGTGGCCTCTGTGCTACAAGTGACCGCTCTTGGTATTCCATTGAATATTATTTAATCTCACTGTTTAGTGCATACTTGAAAAGTGCAGCTGTATTGGATGATGCACAGTTGATTTATACTTTCTCTAAATACAGGTTTAGAGTAAGATGTTGCTTAGCTGCCCCAGTGTATAAGTTACAGCAATCCTGCACTGCGTTGAGCTTTTTTCCTTTCTTAGCTCTTATTAGTTTTTGCGTAGTTTTTATCTATTAGGTGAGCTTTTCTCTTTACCTTAACTTTACTATGAGGGACCAAGAGTACGCAGTTTTTGCCCTGATCTTTGTTCTTTTAGTACTTTTATGCGTCCGTGTTTGGAAGTCCGGAGATTCATGACATGGACCCGTATTTACTAAGGATCAACTGATGAACCCATTAACACAGCCCGGTGCTGCCCAGGAGACCGTCCCGTGAACTGAGAAGGAGAGGCAGGGGATGTAGTGCAGTTGACGTCAGGCTAGAAGGAGGAAGATACGAACCCGGTTCTTCGTCTGTAGTCATAGAGGCGTGGATCTCCTTTAACAAGATGGAATGAGCTGGCTTATTTGGCCTTATTGACTCAGAGGGGTACAGAGAGAGCAGCATCACTTGATGTTTCACGGAGACATGGCTGGGCGTGCTAACTCGGACACCAACATAGCCCTGGATAGTTTCTCTTGAGATGCGGTCGGACAGGACCAGTAGAGCGGTAAGAGGGAAGGGTGGAGGCTAGCTGTGTTTGTAAACAGCAAATTGGTGTAACCCTAGGCTATCACTGTTAATTAACTCTGTTAACAAGGACATTGGGCTGCTAGCTATTAGCATGAATATATTATTTACGAGGAATTCATGTTATTATTATTGCGGTGTAGGCCCCCCCTCTGCAAATAGCGACCACGGCCCTTGATGTCCTTCACTCAGCAGTCATGAACTGGAACCCAACACCCTCTTTGCCCTTATCTGAGGACTAGCCATGTGTCTCAACCAAGTCCCTCGAGCCACTTTCTCTGTTATATTTTACCTGTCACACCAGAGAAGATAGGACACTGGACCCCATTCTATGCACCAACACCAAGGGAGAGCATACTCATCATCTACTTCCTCCTCTGGGCAGATCCGATCACAACCTGGTGCACCCCTCCTGCCTGTGTACAAACCACTTGTGCACAGACAACCAGCTAATGACCACTACTCAGAAGATGGTCCCCTGAGTCTGAGGCTCTGAGGACTTCTTTGAAACCACTGTGGCTGGGACGAACTCTGCGAAATCCTCTTGGGGAGGACATTGACAGCCTGACTCCTGCATAGCAGTTTACATTAATTTTTGCTGGACACTGTACCCTGAGGACTGTGCAGTGTTTTCCAAACAACAAACCATGGATTAGCAGCTGACATGAAACCTCCTGAAGGAGAGAGAGCCTTTGGTCAGGCGACAAGGAGCGACTGGAGGTGCAGGGGCTGAGGAGGAAGATCAGAAGGGAAGAGTAGCTACAGAAGAAGATGGGATCAGCTGCAGAGGAACAACATCTGTAATGCAGAGTCTGGAGGGGCCTTAAAACCATCTCAGGAGCTGAGGGCCAGACTCTCGAACTGTGGGGGATCAAAGTGGGTGAACGACCTGAACTTTGTTTTCAACAGGTTTGACCCAGTCACCCCAACCCTCCCTCCCCCAGTTACCTCTGCTGCACTTCTTGTCGGCACCTCAGGTTACTGCTCCCATCCCCCCTCTGCAGGTCTCAGCTCACAATCACCCCCTGCCTTGCTCCTCCAGGACACTGCCCCACCCCCCCTCCTGCAAGCCCAGCTCACAACTACCCCCCACTGCCCCTACTCTCTTCAACCCGCTCAGCCACCCCCAACCCCTCATGACTTCAATCACCCAGTCCTTGCCCAATCTGTCCCTCTCTACAGACCAGGTGAGAAGGGGCTCCAGAAGGATCAGCATGAGGAAGGCCTACGGGTCGAAGACGGGGCTCAGCTCCAGGCTCCTCCGTCCTGTGCAGACCACCTCTGGGGATTGGGGCATATCTTCAACCTCAGCCTGAAGTTGGAAGAGAGTTCACAGCTGTGGAAAACATCCTGTGTTGCAGTGCCTAAGATAGCGCTTCCAGACCACCTCTTCAATAACTATAGGCCTGTGGCATACATCACACTTGATGAAGACACTGGGCATTAGTACTCTCCCATCTCCAGCCCCCTGGTGGGGCAATCCCGATGGACCATTGCAGTTTGCCTGGCCTGGTATTGGAGTGGAGGGCTGTCATCTTCCTCTGCACAGAGCTCTCTCTCACCTGGAGAAGCCCGGCAGCACTGTAGGGGATCATGTTTTCGATTTCAGGTAGCTAATACCGCTGGCCGCTGCTCCTGAGGGACAAGCTGGAGCCTTTCGGGGAGTGGATCACCACATCGACCTGGATACTGGACCACCTCACCAACCCGCCCACAGTATGCTTGAGGACAAAGGACTGTGGAGTCTGACATGTGGTGGTCAGCATTACAGGGGAATCCCACAGGGAACAGTCTTGGCTCCTTTCCTGTCCACCCTGTACCACGGCCAGACTGTGCTTTGCAGGACAACCAACTGCCACCTGCAAGTTCTCAGATGACTCTGCCATGCAATCGGCCTCATCTGAGCGGCGATGACAGGGGCTCTGAAGAACGATCCAGGACTTCAAATGGACTGGTGTCGGTGAGATCCACCTCCAGATCAACTCAGGGAAAACAAAGGAGCTGAGTGGTGGACTTCGCAGAGCGCAGCCTGTACCAGTGAACATCAGGGAGCGGACATTGAGAGTGTGGTCTCTTACAGGTACCTGGGTGTTCACCTGGACAATGAACTGGACTGGACTAATGCTTACCTAATGCTATACAAGAAGGGTCAGGTGAGCTCTACCTTCTTAGGAGACTCAGGTCCTTTGGGTGCAGGGGCTCTCAGGTCATGCTTGTTGACTCTGTTGTGGCATCAATACCGTTTTTCTATGGTGTGGTCTGCTGGAGCAACAACATCTCTCTTGGCGTGGGACAGGAAGAGACTGAACAAGCAGTCAGGAAGGCAGCTCAGTCCTGGGTTGCTCCTTGACCCAGTGCAGGTGGTGGAGAGGAGGATGGTACTTAAAGCTATCGTAATGATGATGAATAGACCGACTTAATAACTGGTGCTTTGCGTGCAGCCTTCTTCTTCTTTTTTCATACTGTTTGCTGTTTATAGTATTTATATTACTAGCTATTGTGTAAAATCCTATGTTTTTCTGCTGCTGCTGTACAGTGCAATTTCCTCTATTGTGGGACTATTAGTTTATCTTATCTTATCTTATCTTAAGATGTTTGGTGACATGCTAACAGATGTTTGTGTGTCTCTGAAGGACTGGAAACCAAGTGTACCAAGGTCAGCTGGACTCTTGTTCTTCTCTTTCCAATAATAAGAAAAGAGAGAGAGCACCGCCTGAGAGGAAGGACAAGGAAATCATCAGGTTAGTCAGTGTGTAGCTCTCTCTTTCTCTTGTTTCTCTCTGGTCTCTCTTTCTCTGTACCCTCAGGTGTCTCTGGCTCCGGAGCTGCATGTCCTATGGTCCTGGCTCCACCCACCTGCTGCTGTTTATTGTTTACAATGATCTATTTCTAACATGTTTAATGTTCCGTTCTGCTACAGATAAATATTTGATTAATATTCTTTGCAAACTGTAATGTAAATAATTACCAGTCATGACAGCTTTTTGCCTCCGTGCTCTGTTTCATAATTCTAATCTGCTGAGCACACATTATCAATAACTGTTCACTAACTGTAATGTAAATACTGACCCACATTGTCTGTATTATGCTGCATGTCCTTCTCCCCTCTCCTCCATTCCTAGCTGTCCCTATCTTCCTCCTTTTCCTCCTTTCACCCAGCCCGGCCATCGGCAGGAGGGTCCCCATCTGAGCCAGGTTCTGCTCAGGTTTCTTCCTGTTAAAGGGAGTTTTCCTTGCCACTGTCGCCTTAAGTGCTTGCTCTGAGGTCAGGCTCTGGGTCTCTGTAAAGCGCTTTGAGACAATTTTGATTGTGGAAGGCGCTATATAAATAAAATTGAATTGCCTCATCCTGGCAAAACAATGGGAAAGGTTGGTGTGATCACACCAGGAGGAGAGGAGAAACACCTGGACACCAGTAATACATGTAGCCATGCAAGCTGCTTCTGTCATAGCTTAAACTACTATCACAGGCTCAGTGGGAATGCTTTGTGGACAGTCTACACACTCAGTCTGTCCATAGATACTAGTTTCTGGATTGTTGACCTGTTACAAAGTTCACCTTCCTACAGCACCGTGTTAAAATCATCCTTATTGTATGTTAGGTGCTTGTGTCAGTGGCAGACACAGAGATTGCTCAAGAGATAGTGAAAGTCCACCTTCATCCCCACCAAGACTAAAGACTGTGAGCTGAAGATAATCCATGTCAAACAGCGATTGGCCTCAGCACACCGGTAAGGCCTCTCATCATTCACCCACACCCTTTACAGGACACTCATCATCTTTTCTCCTCCTCTGCTCTAATCTTCTATATTAAATATCTTCCTTTTGTGCTTGCTTGCTTTTTCATCTTGTGCTTAGTGCAGCATTTCTAGTTGTATGTGAACCTTGAGCAGTAACTGCTGATTAACACTAAAAACCTCTTTACACAGGTGGCTTCTTTACAATCTGTTGATGGGATCAGTGGAGCCATTAGTGAGTATTTCTACCATTAGATATTTCTATGCACTTCATCTTATTTATTGCTTGATGTAACAAGGACAGTGCGCTGTTAATAAACTTTTGCTGTAAATACACCAGGACAAGTGCAGATGATCCAAATGTACATTTACACTAAGCTCTTTTAAAGTAATAAACCTAAATCAGGCTGAAGGGTCTTACTGTCAAACAGCAGCAGCAGTGTTCAGTTGTCCCTGTCCTACATTTTAGATGTAGATAAACAGGGACAGTCCTGTAAAACCTGACGCCTGCTGTAACTTTACAACTAGTTTTGTTGGAAAGTACATTAAAGTAAGAAAACAGTATTTTCATGGGTATAGTAACATTGCAGAAACCCTCATTTACTGATGGTAATGAATATGTCTTCTGTATGTCATAGTCAGGAAATAATATCTTATGTTTTGTCCTGTGTTCATGTTGTCTCGTGGATTTTGCTTTTATTTTGAAATGTCTTCCCTTTTGTTTCAGGTGGCTTACCCTTCCTCTTGTTTCCCCACCAGTGTGATTGTTTTCCCTGCCCCTAATTGTTTCCACCTGTTTTCCCTTACCTGGTGTCTATATATAGTCTGCGTCTCCCATTGTCCTGTGTCAGTTTGTCTTGTCTTAATGTCAGTGAACCAAGCGTTTTTGCCCATGTTACCGGCCCTTCTGTCAAGCCAGGTTTTGTATTTTGTTGTTACTTTTCCTTGTCAGAGCTACTGTTTTCATTGCTAGATTTTCCTTTGTTACTTTGTATAGTCATTGTGCCTTTTGTCCTCGTATGAGTGTTTTTTTTTTCTCACATTATCTCTTTGCTTCTTGGAGTGATTTTCATTTGTACTTTGTAATAAAATATTGTTTATTTTGTACTTTGTCTTCTAGTCGTGCATTTGGGTTCAGGTCCAAGTACAGCCTTAACACTGTATATCTTCTGCTTTAGTCTTCAGAATTTTGATCCACTAATTATCCGCTGGCTAATCAGTGATTGTATGTCCTTTTTGTGTCCTCCAGGAGAGTACTGTTCCAGTGGGCTGAGCAGGGTCTTGTGGTCTTTACATGTGTGTTTCCACAGTCACTGTGTGTGTGTGTGTGCGCAAGTCCAAGTCTGTGTGTGTGTGTGTGTCCCTCAGGTATGGAGTTCTTAGTCCCAAAGACCAGTTTCTTCTGTACAGTATGTAATCCATTCTTCAGCGGAACAAAAGAAGCTGAGATCAACCACTGCAAAACTATCAAACACTACAAGAACCTAGAGGTAGGCAGCTCATGGTTATTTGTTGCAGTTTCCTCTTTTATTCTGCTCCATTTTCACACTTACTGTGATACAGGTGATAAAATGTCCACATGTGTTCACAAAGAGTGTTTTTCCTTTTTTCCTTCTCTTGTAGAAATACCTGCAGACTGAGCAGGCGGTGAATGTGACTGACAAACCAGACCCCAGCTGAATGTGGCTGTGAAGCTTTTGACTCAGTTTTGCCATTCCCTCCTTTGTATCATCTCTTTATTTCTCACTCAAGGTCCAGATTCTCTCACTGGTATAGATTAGTCTCATGTCTCCATTTAAATATGACATCAATAAAATGTATTTACTAAATTGTGGCTTGTCGCTCATTCACAATCTCAGTGTCTGATAATATTTGATAGAAGTCTGTTATAAATGATTTATAGCATCATAAAACCACACACTGTCATCACAATAACCTTAAAGCAAAGATGAAAATCTCACTGCATCAACTTGTATCTTTACACCTGCACTTATTTTCATTGGCATGTACAGTAAATTGCTGATACACTATTTTAGATTGTCTGCTACTCACACTATTTGCTATTCTATATATTGCTTGTCACTTACATAGTGCTTATATCCAAAGGGCTTTATATTTGGCTCTTGTTTACCCATTCAAATACACACACACTGATGGCAGTGCTTGCCACTTCTGCATGTGGACAGGAGGAGCTGAGGATCAAACTGCCAGCCCAGTTCCAGCAGCTTTTCCCGCAGTGAGAACCACTGGCCACAGTCCTTAGACGAACCTTGGCATGACTACAGCCAGTGACGTTCATGCCTCAGTGACTGTGGGGTAAACACTCAAACCAGGGATCCTGGTGTGGCACTTGTCAACTCCCAGCTTATTAGCAGGACATTTATTTCAGCACAAGATGGCAGTACACTCTGTTCTAAGCTCAGAGCATCAACCTGTTTCTGACACAGTCTTACAAATCCTTTCATACCTCACAAGGCTTCATATCATCACTTAGATCAGCTTTTCTGTGTGTCAGTCTTGTGCTACTGTGGAGTGTCATCAGGTTAAAGGTGACTAAACTATGGCCATAACTTATAGTTTACTTACTGTACTCTACCCCTGCTGTTGCTACATGCAATTTCCCCACTGAGGGACTAATAAGGGATTTTCTTTTCTTAAAGAGCTTTATTTCCAACATGGTACACCTCAGTCATACTACAGTAACAGCTATCTGTAATGTATCCACACTTTGTAATTTGAGCCATCTGGATTCTTCTAATTGTGACTTTTGGAGCTGCATTTACCACTTTGCCTCATTCATGGCCTGTCATTCACGGCCTGTAACATTCATGTGCCTACTTGTAATTTGGATATTTCCTCAATGGCAAGTTGCTTATGTGGATTCAAGAAGATATTTTCTTGTTACACTTAAAGAACTACTGTATGAAAATGAAGGGCAGAGATGATGGAGGATATCATTCTAACTCTTATTTTATTGCCATCAATTCAATTCGATTTATTATACAGCGCCTTACAGAGAAAGAGAGAGAAAACTCTCTCTTCACTGAGGGAGAAGAGAGAAAAAAAACTTTCTCTTTCTCTCAGGGAGACAAGAACTGAGAGAGAAAGAGAGAAAACTGCGGAGGAAGAGAAAGAAGAACAGAGAAAGAGAGAGTCTCTCTCTCTTTCGGTGGAGAAAGGGTTAGCGTTAGGCAGTGGCGGTTCTACACTGAATTACTCGAAATTGAAGTTATCAGAAATTAAATAAATATACTCTATATACGTAAAAGTGGCAAAAATATACACAATCACACATAACAGCAGCAGACAATAATGATATAGGATAAAAACAATATAATTTTATTATTTGAGAACAATAAAAAAATCAAAGAATAATATACAAATAAAATATAGAATAAATATTCTGAATAGCATAAATCCTTCATCACACAAATGAAAACAGGAAATCTAATTCTAACACTATTGCACTAAGAGCAGCAAACAAAAAACTAAAGCTAAAACCTGACCTTTCTGGCCTTCCTTGATGCAAAATCATCAATAATGTCATTATACGAAATCTGCTCCCTATTGAATGATTGATACTGATGACAGCAAGGCCAGTGAGTAGTAGCTAGTTAAAACTGCCACTGGCGTTACGGAAAACGCTCTGTTTCTCGCTGAGGAGGGCGAAAGAAGGCCATGCCTTCCTTCTCGCCCCTCCCTCTCTCCATCGATAGAGACAGAAAGAGACCTGCCTACAGCCGTTAATGATGTAGGTGTGTCAAGAACAGCAACTTTAGAAATGTCTGCCAGTCCAGACTTGTTGTTAGACTGTTTCTCTCCCATAGACTTTGCTGAGTTAACTTCAATAGCTTCTAAATCTAAACCATCAACATGTCTTTTGGATCCTATCCCAACGAGACTTCTTAAAGATGTTTTGCCTTTGATTGGCACTTCCATATTAGATCAGATAAATCTCTCTTTGGTAAAAGGATATGTTCCACAGGTTTTTAAGGTTGCAGTTATCAAACTTTTATTTAAAAAGCCCTTTCTTGACTCTGGTATTTTAGCAAACTATAGACCTAAATCCAATTTCCCCTCTACTTCTAAAATTCTTGAAAAGGCTGTTGCAACTCAGTTGTGTGACCGTCTTCATAGGAACGGTTTGTTTGAAGTCTTTCAGTCCGGATTTAAAGTATATCATAGGACAGAAACAGCACTGGTGAAAGTTACCAACGACCTTTTCATAGCATCGGACAATGGACTCGTCTCTATACTTGTCCTAGATCTTAGTGCTGCATTTGAGACTACTGATCACTTAGTCTATTGGAAGATTGGAACATGTCATTGGGATTAAAAGGAACAGCAGTTTGTTCAATGTTAATGATGATTTGGGTATCTTTAAAGACATAAGTTCCACAGCCTGGATGACCTGTAACTTTCTTCTTCCCCTTGAATTCCAGAGCAAAACTGAGGTTATTTTGTTTTGGTCCCAAACACCTCAGAAACAGTTTATCTAATCATATAGATTTACTCTGGATGGCATTAATTTAGCCTCCAGTATGAAACTGTGAGGAACACCTAAGAGTTATTTTTGATCAGGATTTGTCCTTTAACTCACATATAAAACAAGTCTCTAGGACCGCCTTCTTTCACCTGCGCAATATCAGTAAGATTAGGAACATTCTGTGGCATAGAGTGATGCTGAAAAAATTAGTCCATGCTTTTTGTTACTTCTAGGCTGGACTACTGTAATTCCCTATTATTTCTAACACGTTTAATGTTCCACTTTCGGCTACAAATAAATTTTGGATTAATATTCTCTGCAGACTGTAATGTAAATAATTACCAATCATGACAGCTTTTTTTGCTTCTGTGCTCTGTTTCCTATCATAACTGTAATCTGCTGAGCACACATTATCCACTAACTGTTCACTAACTGTAATCTAAATGCTGGCCCTCTAACATTGTCCATTGCCAACCCTGTTTGCAACCCTATTAACAATGTATTATGCTGCATGTCCTTCTCCCCTCTCCTCCATTCCTAGCTGTCCTATCTACCTCCTTTTCCTCCTTTCACCCAGCCCGGCCATCAGCAGGAGGGTCCCCCATCTGAGCCAGGTTCTGCTCAAGGTTTCTTCCTGTTAAAAGGGAGTTTTTCCTTGCCACTGTCACCTTAAGTGCTTGCTCTGGGGTCAGGCTCTGGGTCTCTGTAAAGCGCTTTGAGACAATTTTGATTGTGGAAAGCGCTATATAAATAAAATTGAATTGAATTCACATTATTACAGTTAGACTTGTGCACATTCATATCTGCTGTTCATGTTAATGAATTGAACACAATTTCTTCTTCTTAGAGATCAAATAAACTGTTTTGTGTCCCCTTCAAAATGTTGAAGGGGACACAAAACTATATTTATTCAACATTCAAACATTCAAAACAACTTAACACTTTTAGCTGACTTTACTTTAAGGAAAGTTGGCGTATTACATTTTACAGTGAAGGCTTTTTGCCAGTGAAGGTTTTGTAAATGAATAGAAACCAATGTTTCTGTCTGCAGGAGGAATAGGGACAGTTCACCAGTGAGTAGAGGTTGCACTGGTGAGTATTAAAAGGAGCTCCATTCACAAAGTGGATAGCAGAATGGTAAATAACATCCAGCTTGTGGAAGAGGGTTTTGGAGGCTGACCTGTAAACTATATCACCATAATTGGGAGGACTGTCACTTTAACCAAGAGTTGTTTTGCAGAGTGTGTGCTTTGAGGACTTGTTACCATAAAGAAAACCAGTTCTAGATTTGACATTTGTAAGGCAACATTTATGTGTGTTTCAAATGAATCATGGAAGTGAGTCCAGCAGATTTGTGAGTGTCCAGGGTGCGCAGCCTGCAAGGACCTCAGACTCCAGAATAGGCTGGAAAGAGAAAGGAACATTGGGAGGAGGTGTAATATCCTCAAAAGCACAACCAGCTTTGACAAAGTGTTGAAATAATCCACCACTTTTTTTTTTTTCTGTGATCACAATACAATCAGATTTAATAACAGTGGCAAATGGGAAGACATATTTTCTTTTCTATTGATTTGACAGTGTTCCAGAATTTTTTGGGGTCAGAAGCGATTATGCAAGCGAGTTGCTGTTTGAAAAGCTGGATTTTTGCGTGTCTGACTGACTGAGTACATCTGTTTCTTATTGCCCTGTATGTCTGCCAGTCTGATGTTTCATTAGAAGAATTTGCTTTACGCTTATAGGTGCTGTTTATGTCCAATAAGCTCAGACAGATCAGAAGAACTGAACCAGGACTGAGACGCTTTTTATCCTTATTCTTTTGAGAGGAGCATGTTTGTTCAAGATGGCACCCAACAAAGTTTTAAAGTATGTCCAGGCGTCTTCCACATCAGGGACAAGACCAATTCTGTGCCATTCAACTTGTGTCAGGTCATATAAAAAGTCTCTTCGTTAAAAAGTTTCTCTGGGCGTTTGAAAGAAAACAATCAAGGAGGGCTTCTTGAGATGGTGCTCTTGCACACAAGCTACATTATAATGGTCACTGAAGCTTTGACAAAAAACTCCAAATGTATACCTGTCTGGCCTGTTGGTGAGTGTGTAACATCAATTAATGAATGTGCCACATTCCATAGTCTTGGTATTGTATCTGGTAGGGCCTGCACAATCTGGGACAGGTTTAGTGCATCCAGCTGTAACTGCACAGAAGATGGAGGTCAAGCACATCCCAATTCAAGTCCCCTAGCAGGAGAAATTCAGAGGAGGTGTGAGGGCAATCAGCTCACTTGGAGCAGGCAGAGCACAGGCAGGGGCAGAGGCGACCTGTAACAACCAGCAACAGTGAGGAGAGATTTTACAACAATCAACTCCATCTGTTTGGCCACAGATTTAGAGGAAATCACAGCGCACTGCAAGTTATCCCTACAACAGACAGCGACCCCACAACCTTGGAACTTCTGTCCTGACCAAAAATATTGTAGCCAGGGATGGAAACAGCAGAGTTGGGGCTGAATGTCTTAAGCCAAGACTCAGAGATGACTAAAATGTCAGGATTTGCAGTCAGTGCAGCAACTTTTGGGAGGAGGCTGCGTATGTGTGTGACCCATGCTAATGCGCTAACCTGTCAATGATTCTCCATGTTATGAAGTCAGCTGCATTCTTGTGAGGGCAGAATAGTATGTTTAAATGCATTAAACCAAGGCTTTTGCCATTACAAAATCAGTCAAAAGCTAATAAATGTACATCAGAACATTTAGCTTTGTTGGCAGAGGAATCAGTGAGTGAGCAAAGATCTGGACCAGGGAAACTGGCATAATTGCTGAGAGTCAAACACGTCACTGATGTGCAGGCTGTAGAAAAAGGCTAAATGTGAAATGAGCTGCAGAGTAAGGAGCTCATTCTGAGTGGCCCTCGTGCTACAAGTGACCATTTCACATTCCATTGAATATTATTTAACTCACTGTTTAATGCACATTTTGAAAAGTGCAGCTTTGTATTGATACGTACAGTTGAATTTTATAATTTCTTCTAAATACAGGTTTAGGAGTAAGATAATTGCTTGCGCTGCCCCCGAGTGGCTGCAAGTTACAGCAGCTCCTGCTCACCGTTGAGCTTTTTTCCCTTTCTTAGCTCTTATTAGTTTTTTAATAGTTTTTATCTATTAGTTAAACTTTTCTCTTTACCTTAACTGCACTATGAGGACCAAAGTCGCAGTTTTTGCCCTGGTCTTTGTTCTTTTATTACTTTTGTCGTCCGTGTTTGCGTCCGGAGATCGCGGCCATGGACCCATTGTTTACACTAGGGATCAGCTGATGGTAACCGTAACACAGTGGTGCTGCCCAGGAGAGACCCGGCGTCCCCGATGAACTGAGAAGGAGGAAGCGGGGATGTCGTGGCGGAGTTCAAGTCAGGCTAGGAGGAGAAGATACAGACCGGTTCTTCCGTCTGTAGTCATGGGGAACGTGAGATCTCTTCCCAACAAGATGGACCGAGTTGGCGTGACCCGGCACCAGAGGGAATACCGAGAGCAGCATCATGATGTTTACGGAGACATGGCTGAGCGTGCTAACTCCGGACACCAACATAGCCCTGGATGGATTTCTCTTGGTGCGGTCGGACAGGACAGTGGAGAGCGGTAAGAGGAAGGGTGGAGGGCTAGCTTGTGTTTGTAAACAACAGGTGTGGTGTAACCCTGGGCACATCACTGTTAAGAACAACTCTGTTATAAGGACATTGAGCTGCTAGCTATTAGCATGAGGCCATATTATTTACGGAGGAATTCTCGCATGTTGTTATTATTGCGATTGTAGGCCCCCCCCTCTGCAAATGGCGACCACGGCCCTTGATGTCCTTCACTCAGCAGTCAGGCAGACTGCAGACACAACACCCCTCATGCCCTTTTCCTTATCTCATGAAGGGGACTTCAACCATGTCTCTCCATCGTCCCTCTGACCACTTTCTCACAATATATTTCCTGTCACCAGAGAAGATAGGACACTGGACTTATTCTGTACCCAACACCAAAGGCATACTCATCATCACCACTTCCTCCTTCTGGGCAGATCGATCACAACTGGTGCACCTCCCCTGCCTGTGTACAAACCACTTGTGCACAGGACAACCAACTGTGACCAGCACCTATAAGAAGATGGTCCCCTGAGTCTGAGGGAGGCTCTGAGGGGACTGCTTTGAAACCACTGTGTGGGGACAGACTCTACCAATGAAATCCTCACGGGGAGGACATTGACAGCCTGACTCACTGCATAACGGACTACATTAATTTTTGTGTGGACAACACTTGCACCCACCAGGACTGTCAATGTTTTCCAAACAACAAACATGGATTAACGTGACATAAAGGCTCTCCTGAAGGAGAAGAAGAGAGCCTTTAGGTCCAGGCTGTGAGGAAGCGACTGAAGGAGGTGCAGAGAGAGAGAGCTGAGGAGGAAGATCAGAGAAGGGAAGAGTAGCTACAGAAAGAAGATGGAGGGATCGGCTGCCGGAAGGAACAACATCTGAAAAGCAGAGTCTGGAGGAGACGCCAAACCCTCTCCAGGGCACAGGGAACCCAGACTCTCAGACTGTGGGGGATCAGAAGTGGTGGAAGCGACCTGGGCTTGTTTTTCAAGCAGGTTTTGACCAGTCTTAACCCTCCACTCCCTCCCCCAGTTGCACTGCTTGCTGCAGCCCCCATAGCCGACACCTCCAGGTTACTGCTCCATCCCCCTCCTGCAGGTCTCAGCTCACAATCACCCCCCCACTGCCCTTGCTCCTCCAGGACACTGCCCCACCCCCCTCCTGCAGAGACCAGCTCACAACTACCCCCCACTGCCTCTACTCCTATTCCAGCCCGCTCAGCCACCCCCCCTTCCTTCCTGTGACAATCACCTTGATCCCCATGTTCCAATCCTGTCCCCTCTCTACAGACCAAGGTGAGAAGGGAGCTCAGAAAAATCAGCCAGCGAGGAAGGCTTCTCTTGGTCGGGCGGAATCAGCTCCAGGCTCCTCAAAATCCTGTGCCAGACCACCTCTGCTGGGATGCGGGGCATCTGTCTTCAACCTCCAGCCTGAGGATTGGAAAGAGTTCCACAACTGTGGGAGAAAGCATCCTGTGTGGTACCGGGGTGCACAGACAGCGCTTTGAACCACCTCTTCAATAACTATAGGCCTGTGGCACCCATCACATGATGAAGACACTGGAGCGACTAGTACTCTCCCATCTCCGCGCCCCTGGTGAGGGCATTCGATGGACCCCGTACGGTTTGCCCTGCCAGCCTGGTATTGGTGGAGGGCTGTCCATCTTCCTCCTGCACAGAGCTCTCTCTCACCTGGAGAAGCCCGGCAGCACTGTAGGGGATCATGTTTTCGATTTCAGGTAGCTAATACCGCTGGCCGCTGCTCCTGAGGGACAAGCTGGAGCCTTTCGGGGAGTGGATCACCACATCGACCTGGATACTGGACCACCTCACCAACCCGCCCACAGTATGCTTGAGGACAAAGGACTGTGGAGTCTGACATGTGGTGGTCAGCATTACAGGGGAATCCCACAGGGAACAGTCTTGGCTCCTTTCCTGTCCACCCTGTACCACGGCCAGACTGTGCTTTGCAGGACAACCAACTGCCACCTGCAAGTTCTCAGATGACTCTGCCATGCAATCGGCCTCATCTGAGCGGCGATGACAGGGGCTCTGAAGAACGATCCAGGACTTCAAATGGACTGGTGTCGGTGAGATCCACCTCCAGATCAACTCAGGGAAAACAAAGGAGCTGAGTGGTGGACTTCGCAGAGCGCAGCCTGTACCAGTGAACATCAGGGAGCGGACATTGAGAGTGTGGTCTCTTACAGGTACCTGGGTGTTCACCTGGACAATGAACTGGACTGGACTAATGCTTACCTAATGCTATACAAGAAGGGTCAGGTGAGCTCTACCTTCTTAGGAGACTCAGGTCCTTTGGGTGCAGGGGCTCTCAGGTCATGCTTGTTGACTCTGTTGTGGCATCAATACCGTTTTTCTATGGTGTGGTCTGCTGGAGCAACAACATCTCTCTTGGCGTGGGACAGGAAGAGACTGAACAAGCAGTCAGGAAGGCAGCTCAGTCCTGGGTTGCTCCTTGACCCAGTGCAGGTGGTGGAGAGGAGGATGGTACTTAAAGCTATCGTAATGATGATGAATAGACCCCACCCATGCAGGACACACTGACTGCACTGAGCAGCTCCTTCAGTGAGAGGCTGCTTCACCCCAAGACAGTGAAGGCGTTATACTTGGGTCCTTCAGCTTCCTCACGGCCTGATAGACTGTACAACCAACAGGTAAGCCACATGCACAAAACCACTTGCACATACTCTGTTCTGGACTTAATAACTGGTGCTTTATGCAGCCTTCTTCTTCTTCTTTTTCATACTGTTTGCTGTTTATAGTATTTATTATTACTGTGTATTATTGTATAAATCCTGGTGTTTTTCTGCTGCTGCTGTGATGCAATTTCCCCATTGTGGGACTAATAAGGTTTATCTTATCTCATCTTATCTTAAGATGTTTGATGACATGCTAACAGATGTTTGTGTGTCTCTGAAGGTAGTTTCCTGACTGAAAACTTAAGTGTACCAAGGTCAAGGTCAAGGTCTTGTTCTTCTTCTGTTTCCAATAATAAGAAAAGAGAGAGAGTACCGCCTGAGAGGAAGGACAAGCAATCATCAGGTTATCAGTGTAAAGTTCTTACAGACTGATGTGTATGTTCAGAGTCTGACTCTGGAAAGCTCTTTAAAGTCATCTGCTAACGGGAAGAGTTTGTCTGTGCCCGCTAAAATCACACTTGACCTGTTATACCTGAGATTTCTGGACATCACTTGGTTTTGAGCCTTACATATAAGAGTGATGTGGAGCTGCTTTCCTCCTCCCTTTGCCCGTGCTGTGTCTGGGGGTTCCTCTCGCATGATTGGGGCGTCCACACCTTGTCCACTGACACCAGCGACATCACCCTCTCCTCTAAAGGCTCACAGCTCCAAGCGTGGACAGTCCAACATCACAACTGTCAAGGCAGGATGAAGACTGGAGACTAAGATAAGCTGAGACAACCAAGTAACAAAGCGGCTGACACGGTGGATGTTTTTCTCTTTAGTTGTGTAAACTTGTCACAGAATTCACTGTTTGGACCAGAAGCTCAATACAGCTAACTATGTCTACACACTTCTTTCAGCCTAAAACTAACCAAAGAATAAATGCTGTTGCTTTGTAGTGTGCCAGGCCTCCTCCAGCCAAGAAAGAAAGAAAGCAGCCACTTCCAGCCTCTCTGGGCTCGTCTGTTTCAGATGGTCTGCTTTATCAGCAGACATTTCAAACCACGCCTCGGGCAGGTCTGCTGTTTATTGTTTACAATGATCTATTTCTAACATGTTTAATGTTCCGTTCTGCTACAGATAAATATTTGATTAATATTCTTTGCAAACTGTAATGTAAATAATTACCAGTCATGACAGCTTTTTTTGCCTCCGTGCTCTGTTTCATAATTCTAATCTGCTGAGCACACATTATCCAATAACTGTTCCACTAACTGTAATGTAAATACTGACCCACATTGTCTGTATTATGCTGCATGTCTTTCTCCCCTCTCCTCCATTCTAGCTGTCCTATCTTCCTCCTTTTCCTCCTTTCACCCAGCCGGCCATCGGCAGAGGGTCCCCATCTGAGCAGGTTCTGCTCAAGGTTTCTTCCTGTTAAAGGGAGTTTTCCTTGCCACTGTCATGTAAGTGCTTGCTCTGGGGTCAGGCTCTGGGTCTCTGTAAAGCGCTTTGAGACAATTTTGATTGTGGAAGGCGCTATATAAATAAAATTGAATTGCTCCCCTGCAGGGCAGGGCTGAACACAAAGGCGTCTGATGAGGTACAGTTTCCTTCACTTCCGCCGCATTTTCTTGTGTTTCAGCCTGATTCTAAAATACTTTAGGTAATTTTCCCCCTCATCAGTCTGAAACAGAATTTTTATGTTTGTAAAATTATTAAAAAGGAAAACCTGAAGTTCAGCTAAATTTGGGTCTCCAGGAAACGACGTTCAAAAATGTTCCAGTTTGTGCATTAAAAACAGTCTTGTAGCTCAGCAAGAGCTCCCTGTATTGAGTTTTAATGGACTTGGCAATTGTTTAGTCTTCCTCAGACAGGGATCTGATAGTCCCAGATGTGGAAGGCTACTGCTCTGTACTTGCTTTGTATTTACAGATAAACAGGTCAGTGTATTGTTTCCTCTGGTGGCACATTGCACATACTGTACAAATTTGGGTAACACAGTTTTAAGCATGCCTGATTAGAGTCACACCATAACAAAAACACTCCATGGGACTGAACTCTTGGTGTTTTGTTTATAATGTCCTGGAGGCGATGCGAGAGCACTACTAACATCAGGTGGAGTATAAATGGCAGTGATGGAAAATCTAATTAAAAAGAAAGAAATTAATAAGGAAAAATTCAGCTAATGTTTATTTACTTGTTCTGTAATGTCTCCTACAGAAGGCATAGTGTTGATCACAGGACTTCCTGAGGCAACTGCTCAGAGGTAACAACATCAAACTGATCAGCCCTTTGACACGCCCTCGGACCTCATCCTGGCAAAACAAAATGGGAAGGTTGGTGTGATCACACCAGGAGGAGAGAGGAAAAACACCTGGACACCAGTAATACATGTAGCCATGCAAGCTGCTTCTGTCATAGCTTAAACTACTATCACACAGGCTCAGTGGGACTGCTGTGGACCAGTCTACACACTCAGTCTGTCCATAGATACTAGTTCTGGATTGTTGACCTGTTACCAAAGTTCATCTTCCTACAGCACCGTGTTAAAATCATCCTTATTGTATGTTGGGTGCTTTGTGTGTTCAGCGAACACAGAGATTGCTCAAGAGAGATAGTGAGAAAGTCCTCCTTTATACCCCACCAAGATTAAAGACTGTGAGCTGAAATAATCCATGTCAAACAGTGCTTGTTAGCCTCCAACACACCAGTAAGGCCTCATCATTCCACCACTTCCTTCTGGGACACTGATCATCTTTTCTCCTCCTCTGCTCTAATCTTCTATATTAATATCTTCCTTTTATTGTGCCCAGCTGCTTTCATCTTGTGCTTAGTGCAGCATTTTCTGGTTGTTAGTAGACATGAGCAGTAACTGCGATTAACGATAAAAACACTCTTACACAGGTGTCTCTACAATCTACTGATGGGATCAGTGGAGCCAGTGAGTGAGTATTTCTACCATTGGAATATTTCTATGCACTTCATCTTATTTATTGCTTGATGTAACAAGGACAGTCTTGGCGTTAATAAACTTTGCTGTAAATACACAGGACAAGTGTAGATGATCCAAATGTACATTTACACTAAGCTCTTTAAAGTAATAAACCTAAATCAGGCTGAAGAGGTCTTACTGCACAATAAAGCTTCACAGCAAGCAAATTGTTCAGTTATCCCTGTCCTACATTATGAATGTAGATAAAACAGGGACAGTCCTGTAAAAACCTAAAGCGTCTACTGTAAGCAACTTTACAACTAGTTTTTGTTGGAAAAGTACATTAAAAGTGAAAAACAGTATTTTTCATGGGTATAGTAACATTGCAGAAACCCTCATTTTACTGATGGTAATGAACATCATCTTCTGGCCATGTCATAGTCAGGAAATAATATCTTGTTATATTTTGTCCCTGTGTTCATGTTGTCGTGGGTTTTTGCTTTTATTTTGAAATGTGTTCTTTTTGTTTTCCAGGTTGCTTACCCTTCCTCTTTGTTCCCACCAGTGTGATTGTTTCCACCTGTTTCCCCTTACCTGGTGTCTATATATAGTCTGCGTCTCCCATTGTCCTGTGCCAATTTGTCTTGTCTTAATGTCAGTGAACCAGCGTTTTTTTGCCCATGTTACCGTCCCTTCGTCAAGCCCAGGGTTTTGTATTTTATTTGTTACTTTTTCTATGAGCTACTGTTTTCATTGCTAGATTTTCCTTTGTTACTTTTGTATAGTCATTGTGCCTTTACATATCGTATGAGTGATTTTTTTCTCACATTATCTCTTTGCTTCTTGGAGTGATTTCATTTATGCTGTAATAAAATATTGTTATTTTGTACTTTTGTCTTGATGGAAGTGCATTTGGGTTCGAGTCAAGTGTATAACACTGTATATCTTCTGCTTTAGTCTTCTGTAGACCTTGATCCACTAATTATCCGCTGGCTAATGGTGATTGTATGTCCTTTGTGTCCTCCAGGAGGCTGCTGTTCCAGTGGGCTGGAGCAGGCTGTAGTGGTCTTCCGTAATGTGTTTCCCACAGTCACTCTCGATGTGTGTGTGTCCCCTCAGGTATGGGTTCTTAGTCCCAAGACCAGTTCTTCTGTACAGTATGTAATCCATTCTTCAGCTGAACCAAAGCTGAGATCCATACCCTACCAAAACCATCAAACACTCGAGAACCTAAGGTAGGCAGCTCATGGTTATTTGTTGCAGTTTCTCCCTCTTTATTCTGCTCCCATTTCACACTTACTGTGATACAGGTGATAAAAACGTCCCATGTGTTCTGAAAGGTGTTTTCCTTTTCCTCCTCTTGTGAAATGCCTGCAGACTGAGAAAGGCGGTGAATGTAAGCCGGACAAACCAGACTGACTGAATGTGGCTGTGAAAACTTTTGACTCAGTTTTGCCATTCCCCTCCTTTTTATATAAGTCTCTTTATTTCTCTCAAGGTCCAGATTCTCACACTGGTATAGATTAGTCTCATGTCTCCATTTAAATATGACATCAATAAAATGTATTTACTAAATTGTGACATGCGGCTCATTCACAATCTCAGTGTCTGATAATATTTGATAGAAAGTCTGTTATAAATGATTTATAGCATCATAAAACCACACTGTCATTACAACTAACCTTAAAAGCAAAGATGAAAATCTCACCATCAACATGCTACACCTGCACTTATTTTCATTGGCATATACAGTGTGCTATACACTCTTTAGATTGTCTGCTACTCCACTATTTGCTATTCTATATTGCCTGTCACTTACATAGTGTTTATCTCAAGGGCTTTATGTTTGGCTTTTGTTTACCCATTAAATACACACACACACTGATGGCAGTGCTTGCACTTCTGCATGTGGACAGGAGGAGCTGAGGATCAAACTGCCAGCCCAGTACCAGCAGCTTCTCCCCAGTGAGCCACTGGCCACACGCCTTGAAACAACCTTGGCATGACCAGCCAGTGACATCCGCCTCAGTGACTGTGGGAGATGGCTGCTCAAACCAGGATCCTGGTGTGGCACTTATCAAGTCAGCTGTGGGACATTGTTCAGCACAAGATGTGATTCACTCTGTTCTAAGCTCCAGAGCATCAACCCGTTTCTGACATACAGTCTTTGCAATCCTTTCCAGCACCTCTGAGGCTTCATATCATCCGCCGTTCAACTTTTCTGTGTGTCGAACGTGCTACTGTGGAGTGTCATCAAATTTCCAAGGTGACTAAACTATAAGCCATGCTTATATTTTGCCTGTACTCTACCCCTGCTGTTGCTACATGCAATGTCCCCACTGAGGGACTAATAGGGATTTTTTATCTTTCTTAAAAGAGCTTTATTTCAACAGTACCTCAGTCATACTACAGTAACAGCTATCTGTAATGTATACACACTTTGTAATTTGAGCCATCTGGATTCTTTAATTGTGACTTTTGGAGCTGCATTTACCACTTTGCCTCATTCATGGCCTGTAACATGCCTACTTGTAATTTGAATATTTCCTCAATGGCAAGTTATGATGTGGATTCAGAAGATATTTTCTTGTTACACTTAAGAACACTATGTATGAAAATGAGGGCAAGAATGATGGAGATATGTTCTAACTCTTATTTTGTTACCATCAATTTAATTCGATTTATTATACAGCGCCTTACAGAGAAAAGAGAGAAAAGCTCTCTCTTCACTGAGGAAAAGAGAGAAAAAAACTTTCTCTTTCTCCTCAGAGAGACAAAGTCTAAGAGAGAAAGAGAGAAAAACTACGGAGAAGAGAAGAAGAACAGAGAAAAGAAGCAGAGAAAGGAAAGAGAGTTCTCTCTCTCTCTCTTTCGATGGAGAAAGAGTTAGCGTTACGCAGTGGCAGTTTCTACACTGAATTACTCAGAAATTAAAGTTATCAGAAATTAAATAAATATACTCTATATATACAAAATGGCAAAAATATACACAATCACACATAACAGCAGCAGATAATAATGATATAGATAAAAACAATACTCATTTTATTATTTGAGAACAATAAAAAAAATCAAAGAATAATATACAAATAAAATATAAAATAAATATTCTGAATAGCATAAATCTTCATCACAAATGAAAACACACTTGAAATCTAATTCTAACACTATTGCACTAGGCAGCAAACAAAAACTAAAATAAACCACAGCCTTTTCTGGCCTTCCTTGATGCAAAATCATCAATAATGTCATTATGCAATCCTCCCCTATTGAATAGTTGATACTGATGACCACTTAAGGCCAGTGGAAGTGGCAGTAACTTGTGCCAAAAACGCGCCACTGGCGTTCTGAAGCAACTCTGTTTCACCTCGCTGAGGAGGGCGAAAGAATGCCATGCTCTCCTTCTCGCTCACACCTCCTCTCCATCGATAGAGACAGAAAGAGAGAGTTTTTGGCAGGAAGCCACCTGGTCCGGACAAACCTTCACCGTGTGTCTCTTTCCCCCTCCTCCCCCCCCTCTTTCCCCCCTTTCCCTTCCCCTTTTTCCCCTTTCCCCTCTCCCTCACCTCTCCTCCTTCCCCCAGTCCCTCCTCTCTCTCCGCCCCCTTTTTCCTTCCCTTTTTCCCCCTCTCCTTTTTTTTTCCCCCCCCTCTTTGGTTTTGGGCCGCCTTTTTTGCCCCCTCTGCTGATTTTTTGCCCCTGCTCTGTCTCTGTTTTTTCTCCCCTTCCCCCGGGTGGAAGCTCCCCACGTTGTTGGACTGGGTTCTTGTTGGCCTCTGGCGCTTAACCATTGTTGATGACCTGGTAAACAGGGAAAAAAGAGACAAAAAAGCTCGGTACCCACGGAAAGAAAAACCCCACCCCAAACAACAGGCTGACGGCGAGACACTTTTCTGCTGTATGTTTTGGTAGCTCTGGCAGGGCCCGCCCTGGAACTCTCTGCTTTAGAGACAGATGCCTTTGTCTCTTGGCCCTCCCTTGTCCTTTCCCTTCAGATGGATTGCTCCTTTATTTTTCCCCCTACTGTCTCTGAGACAGTTTTATAAAGATTTTCCCCTTGTCTGTACCCCATGACTGCTTTTCTGCTTTGGTGTCTTGTGCAGCTGAAGGGGGGGGAAAAAACAGCGCTAGTGCATGGACAGGGACAGTGCAGCTCTCACCATCCCAGGTTGCTCCATAATTTTTCTGAGCCCCTACGGAACAAAAAACCCTGAGTATTAAAACAAAACACTACACCCAAAAAAGTAAAATACATAAATACAA
Organism: Toxotes chatareus; assembly: GCA_016801885.1. NCBI lineage: Eukaryota > Metazoa > Chordata > Actinopteri > Toxotidae > Toxotes > Toxotes chatareus. Next base: position 26,845 of record JAFBJY010000277.1, read on the forward strand.
CAAATATGAATACTTTCCCTAAAACCCTTTTCTCAAAAAACCGGAAAAAAACAATAACAATCGACAGCAAAATAACAGTTTCCCCAACAAAAAAAATCCAATTTAAAATTACAAATCGTGGATTATGAACCATGGTTTTTGGTTGATGAGTGCACGTTTGGGGTTGATTTAAGCCATGTTTGATCGTTTAAAACCAGTGATGCTTATCTCTCTGATCTGCTTGGTAAGTTCCAACTTAGTGGTTTGAAAAAAAGCCGCCAACTAAATCGTCTGTGCTGTACTACGTAAAGCTCCTGGTGCCGGTTCTTCTGTTGTCTGGCGATGATATGAACTCCTTTAATGGAGGAACCAGATCATGTACTATTTTGTCGTAAATAACTTGGGAAAGAAACAAAATTATCAAGGTCAGGTTTATGCTTTTGAACCAAACAATGAAAAAACTTGATGGCTTTTTTCTTCCCTTTAAAGGTTTGCTTATAAAGTTTTTTAACTGGTGGTTTTTTTTTAACTGCCACGGGCAGTATGCAATATGAAAATCTTTAGTGCATATATTTTTGGCCATCAAGGGGGCTGATTTGGATGTGTCAAAATTTTCAATTTAAAATTTTCAGTGTTACCCCTTGCTTTATTGTTTTTAAAGGATAGCGGGAAAATAAAAGTAATCCCCAAATATTTAAAATGTGAAAAATCTGGTTTTTTATTTCCAAAAGGATATCGGGCGGGTTTTCCCATTTTTCTTTGAAAAAGTCCCAAAATGATTTTTACTGATTTTTGTGTCGACGGCCCGGGGGCCAGGGGGAAATTTTGGCCCCCAAATGCTTTAATTTGCTGTATTTTTTCCCATTTATCTAAAAAAAGTTAAAGTTTGACAGTTTTGAAAAAAAAGAACTTTATGGTTTACTTATCAAATCTTTTCAAGTCAAAAAAAACAGCTCCCACACTCCCACTGTCTAGTTTTGATTTAATTTTTCAATAAAATAACAGGTAGCCTTTTCAGTTTTCCCTGCCTTAAATGGGAACCACAACTCGGCCTTCCATGTGGAAAAATGGACTTTTTTATGACAGTTTAAACTAGATGTGCCGGGGGGTGCTGGGGGGTGAATATTTTTTTTGAAATGTTGGTCCCATTACTTTTCTTTGCCTTTGAGGTTTAAAGTGCAGGATTTTAAAAAAATTTTTTCCGGGGAACTTTATTTAAAAAATCGGTTTAGTAAAATTTGGGGTTTTAAGTCTTTAATTCTTGGACCAAATGTTCGTTTTTACCCTTGAAAAAAGTAAAAAACAGAGGCAATTTCATTAGGATCTTGTTAAATTCCTGGTTCTCAGTTCTTCCCCTTTCCCCGGTTTGGCTTTGTCTCTCTTTGTTGTTTTTTTATGTTTCTCCCTATCAGTTTCTTTTTCCCTTTTTCCCTTTTTTAATAATATTCATAAAAAAAACTTTGCTTTTTTCCCTTTAAATTTATTCCACTTTATTGCAGAGGTTTGTAAAAATCTCTATCATTAAGTATTTAACTTTTCATCAAGTGGTCTTAAACCAGGTAAATTATCTTCCTGTCCATTTTTAAAGGTTTTTTTTATTTCTCTTTAATTTTTCCTGTACCCAAAGGACTCACAAAGGCCTCTTTTCATCTGTGGGAAAAAAATCTCTCCAATCAGTTTGACAGTTCTTCCTTAAATGCCCTGTCTCCTCATTCCACAGGGTGTTTAGTTGTTTTTGTTGGTAAATAAACCTATTTTTTAATTTTCTTGAAGAGTATTAGTGATTTCAAAAAGTGAGAAGTTATAAGATTTAATAATTCTCTCGGTTTTTTTTATAAAGATGGATTTTGTGTTTTGGAACATTTTTTTTCTTGTGGGACCATCTATTGGGTTGGTCAGTTCAAATTGATTTGTAAGTGCTTTTGCCTCTTTTAAAATTCTTTTTTAGCCCAGTTTAAATTAAATCAAGAACTATACATTCTTTCTTTAAAAACAATTTTTGGAAAGGGTTTTTAAAATGCTCCAAAAATCGTCAGATACGGTGGTCTTCCGCCTTCCCTGTTATCTGCTGGGAAGGGGGGATATATGTAAAAACAATTTCATTCGCATTTGTCGTTTTTCCCTCCCCCATCTCTCGCATAAACAGCCCCGCCCCCTTCCCTTTTTTTCTGTCTTTTGGACATTGCGCCAAACATTTTAAAAACTACAGGCGATATTTGGTTACCATTTTCAGACAAGGGAGAGGAAGTCAAATTGAGCCCCTAAACAGTTTTTTTAGGTTGTTCGTTTCCCCCTCGAATGTTCGGGGACCCCAAGGAGACCTTTCGGTTTTCTGGGTCCCAAAAAGGAGTGCTGAAAAGTTTTGGGAAGAACCAAATTAAATGTTTTGATGGCAGGTTCCCGGAATTTTTTAATACTACCTTGATTGGGGGGTCCTGGCGGGCGCGTCTTTCAAGCAGGTCTTTTTTGCCGTGGGCAAGGGGAAAATGTGATCACGGAAGCGAAACCTTTTTTTCCGGGGGACTTTCTCTGGGGTGTTGTTGGTTTTTTTCCCTGGGCTTTTTTCCCCCGTCTTGATTTGGTGTAAAAGTTATTGGCCATTATTTGTGTGACAGGTTTCGGTGGTATATGGATTCTTGAGATCATCATGATTATCCATAGCCACGGACCGGAACATCGCCAAAATTTGATAAAAAAACGCCCCATGCTGTGAAAAACCCCAATCCTGGGCCGCGGCAATTGGGGTGAGAACATGGCATTTTTCAGCGGTTTCCCGTATAGGTGACAACAGAGATAAATTTGGTAAACCCCTCTGGGGGTCCCGCCAGCCAGCCTCCCCATCTTTTTCCTCCCCTCAGAAGGGGAACATTTCACCCCTCTTCTCTGTTTTCATCTTCTGGGCTGTCCCAAAACATCCAAAAAGGGGGTTGAGACTTCTCTTGGGCAGCCTCCTCTTCCTCTGCACTCTGCTGTTTGGCGCTTTTCCCTTACAGTTATCCTATAGGAACAAGGGCTATTGAGCAGTGTGACATCAAACACATGAAATGGGTGGTGCAGGACATTGCCAGTATGATGAAATGTTTTAAAAAATGAGCGCACTCCCTAATTCCCGCCCTCGGGGACTAAAATCGTGGTGATGACTTCTGTCTGTGTTTGGTTGGCCTTGGGGAAAGAACGGGGGGTTTTCTGGATGATGCGGGAAGCGTCTGGGCTTTTGCGAAATCCTTGCTCCATCAAATGCCTAAGCGGGAAAGGCCCAAAATCCATAACACTTTTTGGAAAAGGCTGTGTGGGGACACGGACTTCAGGCAGGGTGTGGGATCTCATGGATTAGCTTTCTGCACTGCCAGAAAAAACCCCCTCCCTTTTGTTGAGCCGGGGTCTTGATAGGTAAAGCGTGGCCCATTTTTTTGGCCCTCAGGGGGCCAGAGGACATTTTGGGGACTTACTGATCACCAGGCCGCCCACCCCACGGGAAGTATTACTCTCCTGGAGGACAAAAAAGGCTCGTCCTAATTGCCAGCGGATAATTAGTGGATCAAAACCCGAAGCAAAAGCAGAAGATAAACGAGAATATTCAACCATCAGAAAATGGGGGGTTTCTGCAAAAACTATCCCGTGAAAAACTTTTTTTCTTACTTTTTGCTTTCATCAAAAACTAGTTTAATTTCCCACGGCGTCCTTTTTGGACTCTTTTTTCTACATTTAAAAAGTAGGACGGGGGCAAAAAAAACACTTCAGTTTGCATAGTCCTTCAGCCCGATTTAGGTTTATTACTTTAAAAACCGTGTAAATGTACATTTGGATCACTCCTTTTTTCTTTTTTCCAGCAAAGTTTATAACTACTGTTTAAACAGGAATAAATAAGATGAATCATGAAATATCAAAAAAACTCACTAATCCACTGCCCATCAGAATTTTAAAAACCCCCTTTAAAGGTTTTATTTTTTCCAGTTATGCTCAAGGTTCCAAACAACTAGAAATTTCACTAGATTGATTAGATTCCTTTTTTCTTAAAAGCAAAAGGGCAGGGTAACCAAAAACAGAGCATCTAACCAAGTGCAAAGCAACAAATGCAGGGAAAAAAAAGTGTCTACGTTTAGAAAAATTTAAAACAAAGATTATAGATGGGGATTCTATGGGCAAAAAGCGTTAAAATACTGTTACCATACTATACAGATACATTATGCCTCTAAATTTATGTACAAGTATACAGGTAGATAGGTAAGTAACATACCATACAGCAGTTTTGTATAACAGATGTTTTACCTAAAATATGTACACTAAAAGAAAAAAAAGACGGTGATGCAGAAGGTAGGAAAGTGGGAATGGGGAAATGTGGGGGTATGGATGGTGCGGCGGGGGGGAAGGGGGGGTGGGGGTGGGGGGGGTTGTGTGGGGTGGAAGTGGGGGCGGTTCAGTAAGGATCAGCTGGGGGGAAAACTGGTCCTGATCTGTTTTCTTTTTTGTCGGGAGCTCCTGGGCGCCTCCCGGGGGGTGGGAGGGTTTAAAAAGTCTTTGGGGTGAGAGGTCCCCGAGAATCTGTGGGCTTCCAAGGGAGCATTTCCTGGATTTTCCCCAATGGTGGGAAATGGAGTCCTTTTGGGTTTGGGGAGTTTCACCACCCCCTGCAGCCCTTTTTAGTATAAAAGTTCCATCGACTGTGTAAACTGGTCAGGAAACTCTCAATCCGAAGTGAAGTTCCCCCAAAAACGGCTGAGACAGGGGATTCTTTTCCCGTGTCCTCCCGGAAAAAAGAGGGGCTTTGACCTTCGCCCCGGCTGGAAAAAGTTTGAAGGACAGGTCCCCCTGTAAGTGGTCAGGGCAGCCGTTCAAAACCCTCCCCTTTATTGGGTGGGGCTGTCAAAATAAATTTTTCTCTGAGGCGGGACTCTGTAGCTGCAGGGTGCACTGCTGTTGATCCTGATGGCCCGGATCCCTTTACACCGTTGGGGTCAGAGTTGGAAAAATTCCTCTACCTTTGGGTTTAGGTTGGGCCTTTTGATGGCCCCCTTAAAATTTCCCCGGACTCACTGTAGGCTGCATCACCTGATCAAGGGAGTGTCCCGGGGCCCTTTAGCAGGGCCACCTCCTTGTTCATCCCTGCTTCTGATTAGGGTCGTGGTGATCTGTTTCTGTGTTGTGGCGGGTGTCAGTGGGGGTGTTGATAAATCAGAAGGGAGGGGGTTTTATCAATGTCTGGGGACCAAAATGGCCGAAACAAAACCCCAGTCTGTGTGTGAAACCTGCCGAAGGACAATCTCCCCTCCATTTGATGGTCTTCTGGATGGATCAAAAGTTTGTCTCCTCTGGTGGGGCAGGCTGCTGGTGCGTCAAGTTTCCCCAAATAAATGCAGCCTGGGGTGGCAGTCTGTTTTTTAATGGCTGCATGAATTTCCCTTCATAAAACCCCGCATTACATCGGGGAATCACCAAGCCAAGATGAAAAAGCACATGATGACAGCCAAGCACCAAGGAAAGATATTTAATATAGAAGATTAGAGCAGGGGGAAACAAGATGATAGTGCCCTAAAGGATGGGGGTGAATGATGGGGCCTTACGGTGTCGGGGTTCGCTGTTTGAAAGGATTTCTTCAACTCCAGCAATCTTGGGGGATGGGGGGACTTTCACTATCTCTTGGGCAATCTCTGTGTCCCACCCCACAACCCTAACAATGGATGTTTTTTAAAACCGGCTGTGGAAAATGAACTTTTTAAAATCAACAATCCAGAAACTAGTATCTATGGACAGATTGAGGTGTGGGGACTGTCCACAGCAGTCACTGAGCCTGTGATAGTTTGACAGAAGCAGCTTGCATGGCTACATGTATTACTGGTGTCAGGTGTTTCTCCTCTCCTCCTGGTGTGATCACACCAACTCTTTCCCATTGTTTTGCCAGGATGAGGTCAGAGGGCGTGTCAAAGGCTGGATCCAAGCAGTGATGTCACTCTCTGAGCAGCGCTCTCAGGAAGTCCTGTGATCAACACCATGCCTTTCTGTAGGAGACATTACAAACAAGTGAATATAACATTTATTGAACTTTCCTTATATCATTCGATTTTCCATCACTGCGTTTATACTCCTCCTGATGCTAATGTTAGCAGTGCTCTCGCACGTCTCCAGGACATTATAAACAAACAGCAAAGAGTTCACTAACTTTTATGACTCAATCAGGATTACTGTGTTACCTTTGCCACCGAGAAACAATACACTGGACCCTGTTTATTCAACATAAAGCAAGCATACAGAGCAGTAGCCTTCCACATCTGGGATCATCAGATCACACATCCTGCTGCTCTTCCTGCATACACCCTGTTCGGAGAGACTGGGCCACGCCAAGTCCATTAAAACCTAGCACTTTCCAACTGGAACATTTTGAATCAGCCCTGGAGACTATACAGAGACTGTACTTTTTCTATAAAAAGCTGCACAGTTAATGTGACAGTAAACAAGAACATCAAAGTTATCAAACCAAAAACCAGGATGACCAAGGAAATGCAGGATCTTGAGGCCGAACACAGCCTTGAAATCTGGGATAAAGTCCTGTATAACAGACAAGAGCAGACCTGAAAAAGAGGCATCAAGGCTGCAAAGGCAGAATACAGAGGAAAGTGGAGGACTATCTGGCAAATAGCAACTCACAGCTAAGTCTGGCAGGAATACAACACCTCACCAGACTACAAGGAGCTACATCTGGGTCAGCAGCACAGACCTCTCACTGGCAGAGGAACTGAACCATTTCTTTGTCACTTTGAAGTTGGAAAACCCCATACAGCCACTAAACACTGCAGACCACCCCCAGCCCTCACTCTCAAGGAACATCAAGTTTGCGTGGTTGTAGGGAAGATCCAACCCGAGAAGCATGCGGGCGGATGGAGACTCGGGAAGGTACTAAAGCCTGTGCCCACCAGCTGGCGGGGTCCTTACCGGATTTTCAACCTCTCTCTGACACAGCAACCATCCCTCCCTGCCTCAAGTCAGCTACCATCGTTCAGGTTGGAAAAAAAACTCAATACCGGCCTGAATGACTACAGCCAATTGCATTAACATCTGTGGTCATGAAATGCTTGAAAGACTTGTGCCCCACATTAAAAGGCTCCTCCACTCTCCTTCGACCATCATCAGTTTGCATAACAGGTCAACAGAGGATGCCATCAGCATTGCCCTCCATGCCGTCCTGTCCCACCTGGAGCAGCCGGGAGCTATGTTAGGACACTCTTTGTTGATTTTAGTTCGCTTTTAACACAAGTCCCACAGATCTGGTAAATAAAGTGCATGCCCTGGATTTCCCTTCCTCCAGCTGTGCCTGGATTAGGACTTTAACAGACCGAGCGCAAAAACAAGACTTGGCCCCCTGTTCCTTCACACTCACCTCAGCACTGGCTCCCCGCAGCTGCGTGTAGCCCTCTCTGACCTGTACACCCCTCACTCCTCAAACACCATCATCAAATTTGCTGCTGACACCACTGTTGTTGGGGAGGTGAGTCACCTAGAGACATACAGAGACTGGCTAAATGGTGTGACAAATAACTGTTGCTCAACACATGAAAAACCAAGGAGATGGTGAAGGCGTCCGAAGGAAGAGGACCGACCACCCCTCTCCATAAATGGTGCCCTGGTGGAGGGTGACCTTCTAAGTTCCTGCGACCTACATCTCAGGACCTCTCCTGGTGTACCCAATGGTAAGGCCCAGCACTTTGACTTGCTGAGCACTCGAAACCTGCTGGTGTCCTTGATCACATGAATCAGGCAGTGTTTATGGCATTACTGATGGTACCGGATGTCTGCTGGGACAGAGGATCTGCAGAGGTCATCAGGCACAGAAATCTGGGCTGTCCACTGCATCTTGAGGACATCTCAGCTCTCCTATCTCTCAGAGCTGAGAGAATCCTCAGAGACCCCTACCATCTCCTGGCTGTTCAGCCTGTTACCCTCAGGAAGCGTCTCCGGAGCATCAAGGCCAGGACAAACGCCTGAAAACCTTCTTTCCATGGCAATAAAAAGCTTTTAAAAAAATAAAATTTCATTGCCTTTTTTAATTTATATTTTTTTTTTTAATTTCAATTTCTGTTTTTAGATTATAATTTTTCCTTTTTTTTTTACATTTTATTAAATAATTTTGTCTTAAAAGGTTGACTGGGTGTTTTACTGAAACAACACAAAAACAGACAGCTTTTTAATTTCGTTTTTTTTTTTTGCAATGAAAATGTTCTATTTTTTTATTTTTTTACATTTAAACATCAATTGTGTTTCCAGACGTGGGGAAAGACCTGAAAGGTTTTTTAGTTCGGGAAAACAAGAAATTGATGGAAGGAAATTTCCTCATCAGGCGTCTTTTTTTCAGCCTCAGCCCCTGGGGGGGGAGTAGGAGGAAATCTCACTACTTTTTTTTCATACACATCACAACTACAAAACCAAAAGCAAGACACCCCAAAACCAGACTACATGTACTAAGCAATTTTTTCCAGTGATCATGTACAGTTTCTAAAATATACAGTATTTTTGAATGATAAAATGGGGATATTTTCTTTTCTCCCCAGACAAAAATGGCGGTTTTTTTTTCCCTCCCTGAGTCTTCCCGCAGGACCTTTTTTGTCCTGAAGCAGGTTTGCTGTAAAAATAATCATATCTGGTGGGGTTTGAAATGGGCAGGTTGGTAAACAAAAACACTACTCACAATAAGTTAGGGAAATTTTTTTCAAGTGTTTTTTCCTATTTGGTCTGAATTTTCAGAAAAAAAATAAAAGTTCCTTTGTTACTAATAATAATAAAAGGAAACCCCCTTTTCATTAGTTTAATTTTTTAAAAATTTTTCCCAAGAAGCCCGAAACAAAAATTGATTATAGCGGGTTTTACCATTTGCTGCTACAACGACAGCGTGCCCGCCCTCCTGGCCTCATGATGTTGTTCTGGGCAATGGTTCCCCTTTTCCCAAAAGGCGGCAGTTCTGCCAGGGGGCGGGGGGTGAATCGATCATCCAGTCTCTCTTCAGGGGTAGCGTGCTTGGGGTTCAGGTCGGGGGGCATTGCTGGCCATCCCATAAAAACCTCCGCCCCCAAAGTGGAGCTGTGACAATTCTAGCGATGGGTGGGATTATCATCCATGAACAGGTTGGGGTGCTGGGGGGGTTGGGGGGTGTGGGTTCTAGTGTCTCTGAGGTGGGGCAGGGGCCGTCCATCTTAAAAATCTTCTTGCACTGACTGGTACCCCCAGACTCCCACCTTCCCCCAAAAAGCAAACCTGTGTCTGTGTCTTGATGTAAGTCTCTGATGACACCCCAAAGTTCTGAGCAACATCACTGCCTGCGTTTTCCCAGGTGGCGCTCAAACCCGTCAGGGGCGTCCTGTGTTCATGGCTTTTGAATGATGAACTTGGGCGCAACACCAGCCTTTTTACCCACAGAATTTTGAAATTGATCCACTTAAAAACTTTCTCCTAGTTTTTGGTATTTTTAAATTGAAAAGGCACACTGTAAAAAGTGAGACCTTTATGGAAAACACAAAAAAAAATTCATCCCCCCAAAAAATTTTACCCCCCTACCCCAAAAAACCTCTAATAAAACAAACCCCATGTGTAACCCCACTGAGTCCCCCATCTATCTTAATACAACAAAACAGAAAAAGCATCCTCTTTTTTAAAAAAATGGACTGATTACTAAAATTTCTTTTTTTTTTGCCTGTAATTTTCCCGACATAGCAAACCCACACTGACTACCTTTTTTTTCTTGTTTTTTTCCTTCTTTTTAAAACTCTCTGGAACATCAAATCTAAAAGTGAAATTTCTTGAAAAAACACATGAACATGAATCTCTTAGCGCCTTCGTCCCCTTCTCTCTTTTCTTCTAAGCCGGCATGGGATCGTTTTTGATCTTGAAAGGCTAAAGTCAGTAACTTCCTGCTCGAGGCGTGGTTTGGAATGCCTGTCAAAAAAACAGACCATCTGAAAAGCGGCCCAGAGGGGGCGGGGGGCTTTTTCTTTTCCTTTTTGGGGAGGCCTGGCCACCAACAGCTTTAGTCTTTGTTAGTTTTAGGCTGAAAAAAAGTGTTGACAAGTTGCTGTGGCTGACTTGGTCCAAAACAGTGGAATTCTGTGACAAGCTTTACCAAAAAGAAAAACAGCCACTTTAAAAACCCTTGTTATTCTTCTCACCCATTTTGTTCAGTCTTCTTCCCTTGACAGTTGTGATTTGGACTGCCCTTTGGGGGCCCCAGAGCCGCCTTAGGGAGGGTGGATGTATGGTGTGGGCCTTCCCCCGATCCCGGGGAACCCCCTTGGGACAACGAAAAAGGGGAGGAGGGGGGAAAAAAAGCTCCCATCACTCTTTAAAAACCAAACTGGTGATGTAGAAATCTCAGGTAAACAACCGAAAAAGGGGGGGTTTTTAGCTAACAGACAAACTCTTTTCCCCGTTAGCAGATATTTAAAAATTTTAAGTCAGACCCCAAAGCCTATCTGGAAAAAGCTCACCGTCCTGTATTCTGTCCTTCCTTTTGGAGGAGGAGGAGGTTGGGTGTGAGTGGGGGTTTGGGAGCCGGAGCTGAAACAGGTTTACACGCCCACTTTTGACCGGGCCTGCTCTCCCCTGGTCCCTGTGCAGTGGTGGGCGGGAGATGGGAGGGAGCAAGCTTCCGTGTCCCCCTGGGGGATGGGCCCCACCTGTGTTTTTGTGGGGAGGACTTGGGGTGGGGGGGGAACCGGGAACCCCGGACGGTGGGAGGGAAAGGCCCCCCCAAACCAGGGCCATATGGTCTCTCGTGGTCCATTGGTGCAGACATAAGCAGTGAAAAAGAGTAAAGTTTTTAAGTGGCGAAAACGGATTTTTTTTGTGGCCTCTCGAAATGTTTTGGAGCAACTGACAGGAGTGATTCCCCCCCAATCATCTCACAGCAAAAAACACATTATTGGAAACAGAAAAACAAAGTCCACGCCTTGGAACTTGGTCCTGGGCACACAAACTTTGTTAGTGTCTAACATCTGACTCAAACCCCCTGTATTTGAAGGTTGAAAATTCATTCTTATAAAAAAAAAGCTGCACTTTTAAAAACCTGAAATAAACATGGTTAAATAATATTCAATAAATTTAAAAACGGTCATTTACCCCCGAGGCCCTCAAATGACTCCTTATTAGCTCCATTCCATTTATTTTTCCGCCTGCACATCAGTGACATTTTTGACTCCCCAGCAATTCCCTTTTTCTGGTCGTCTTTCTACTGTTCCTCTGCCAACGTAAATGTTCTGATGTTAACCCTCCAAAAAAACTTTAATAAAGGTTTTTTATTGACCTGACACAAGTTGAATGGCACAATTGGTCTTACCCCTTAACAATTTTAAAACTTTGTTGGAAAACCCATCGAAAATTTGTGCTTTCTAATGAAACATCAGACTGGCGACATACAGGCAATGAAACAAAGGGAAACATCCAGCTTTTAAAAAGCAACTCGTTGCCAATCACACCCTAAAATTCAACACCAAATCAAAAAAGAAAAATCTTCTTTTTCCCCCCTGTTTTAAATCGATGGTTTTTTCCGAAAAAATGGATTATTTTAACGACATTTTTTCAAAACTGGTTTCCTCCTCCCCAAATTTTCCCCCACCACCCCCCCCATCTGTTATCCCTCTTCTCCGGACATCCCTCTTTCCTTCCCGCCTATTCGGGTCAGGGTCCCCTTTCAGGCTCGCCCCGGCTAAAATCTGCTGGACTCAGTAAAAAATGGGTTTAAAGGGCATTACTGGAAAATATGGAAAATGACCGAAATCTTGATAAAGATAAAAGTTTAAGTTGTTGAAAAAAAAGGACATTTGAAGGGACATAAAAAATTTATTTGTTCTCTAAAAAGAAGAAAAATTTTCCAACTCATTAAAATAACGAATTTTGAATTTCACAAAATCTAAACCCCTGTTTTGGAATTAATGAAATTTGGAAAAAGCTAAAACCTGCTAAAAACATTGGGTGAATTCTTGGGATGATTAACTGTTTTAGACTGAGTTCCCCAAAGTAGTCAATTTGGAGGTTGGGTTGACCCGATGCTTTAGCCACAATGGTTAAAAGAAGAGAGGGAAGAAGAAGGGCTGAAAGAAAAGCTGTGACATTTCTCCTTGGAAAAGCAAAATATTTACAACCTGTTTGAGAAGAAAAAACAATGGGCTGGCTCAGAAATAAAGGGAAGTGTTGGTTGTGTTTTGTTGGGGTATCAAGGAAAAAGGGGGGGTAAAATTTTTTTTGGAAAGAAAAGGAAAATGTTTTTGTTTGGTTTTTAAAAGGCAAAAAAAAAACCACAGGCATTTTTCCTCCCAAATGTTCCCAAAACCAAACGTAGAAATGAGGTCAGGGGAAATCCACACTGTGCTGAGGAATCAGTGTCAGGATCCCCATTGAGGGGTGGGGCTTGGGGTTAGTCCCGAAAGAAGAAAAAGCAACACAAGTACATTTGTTATCCCTTGCCCTCTGGGTTCTTTTTCATAACATTGGGGCAGACTGAAGCAGGTAATAGAGCAATCCGTTACATTTTTAAAAACCAAACTTTTTTACCCATTTTTTTTTAAAAATTTAGGACACTGAGTTGAATGTTAATCACGACCTTAATGCGTTGACTTAGATTTTGACATATTGAACTTTAACAACAGGGGTTAGAGACTGACATGTTGTTGAAAAAACTTGAAAACCCGTAATTCCCGCACTTTCTTTTTGCCCTTTTGGTTGATGCTAAACTGCATTTGGGTTTCCTTGTCCTTTTCATTTAAAAAATAAAAGTTGAATGTAATGACTTTCTTTTACTTCCCTACTGAGCTGACCAGTCCAAACCTGGCCCCCACCCAACTTCAGAAAAGCGCATTTCCCTTTACAAGGGGGATGGTTGTCTGATTTAAAATTTCCTAAATAACTTGACAGCCAGTTGCTTCAGTTGAGCTGACATAAAGTGTTTGAGATTGTACAAACCGAAAAACTCAACTTTAAAAATAAATGAAGTTCAGGATTGAGAGGATCTTTGATTATTGCCCAGAAATCAAACCCCCATTAAAAAACCAGGGAATTTGCAGATAGAATTTCAATGGAATGGGGCACCTCACAGTCTGACAAAAAAAACCTAAAGACGTTAACACTTTAATGGACTTAAAAATTTTGAAAAAAAAACCCGAAGCAGAATATGTTTTTTGGGTTTGGTTGGGGAGTAACCTTTGCTTTGATGACAACTTTGCCCCTGTTGGCATTGTTCTGGGATGGGTTCCCCGGAATGGTTTCCCAACAGTCTTGAAGGGGTTCCCAGGGTGCTGAGCACTTGTTGGCTTTTTCCTTATCCTCAAGTGATCCCAAAAATCTGAATTGGGTGGATAAGGGGGACTGTGGGGGCCAGGTGGTCATGCAGCACTCCCTCCCCCTCCTTCTTGGTGAAATAACCCTCCCACAGCCTGGGTGTTGTTGAAAAACAAATGATGGGCCCCAGCACAAAGCAGATGGGATGGGCGGGGTTCAGAATGTGGGTTTTTCTGGGTTTAATGTCCGTTTGGGAATAAATGAGCAAAGTTGAGCAAAAAGGGCCCCCCCCATCCACCTCCCCACATAAGAACAGTGGGAAAGGTGTGTCCCAAAATTTTTACTGGGGCTTAAATAAAGCAGCAATGATGGGCTAAGTGGAAAAACCAAGAAGAAAATGGGGTCCAAAAAGTGAAGGGGGGAAAATTTAAAACTTTTAAAAATGCAGTTAATTTACTGTCAAATAATGAAAAAGTTTTCTATTTTGAAAACTACCTGAGGGGCGACTTCAGTTCCAAATTTTTACTTTGGGGCCAAAATGTCAAAAAAAAGGGGAGTGTTTTGTGAAGGGCTTTGAGGGAAATTTTTTTTTGAGGGTTTTTTTGCGGAAGCTCTGCCACAATCTAAAGGAAAAAAATTTTATAAATTAAAATTTAGATCCCGTGTTGGCATAAAAAGAAGGCACTTGGAACTAGTGTTCCCTTGCCTCCCATGAAAGCAGCAAGTCTATGGCTTGGTGACAATAAGGTGCTTTACAAAACTGGTGGTAATTGAGCATGCACTGGGTGATGAGATGCAGCAGTGGCGTAATCTGATTAACATGAGGCCCTTGAAGCTGAATTAAGTTTGGGACTGGTTGGCCCCTTTTCTATATTTAATGATCATTGTAATTGTTCTTTTCCTTTTTTAAAAACGAATCATTCTATAATTAAAAAGATGACATGCAACGATGAAAAATATTTTTCCTAAAACTAAAACTTGGCCATAAAAAAATGTAAGAGCTTTAAAAAGGGCCCGACCTCTGTGAAGGGGGATCTTTTTTTGTGTCTTTCCGGGCTCCGGTTGAAAATCTTGTCTTTTCAAGACATATGGAAGTCCTGCTGTGGGAAGACAACAGCATCTGAAGGCGTTCTTCATCTCTTTGGGGGCCTTTGGTTTGGACTCCCCTGGATTCATATTTCCCCAAAAAAGGGGAAAAAAAATTGGTTGCTCATTTTGGGGCTTTTCCACTTCTCGGGGGTTGGGGGTTTTTTTTCTTCTGTGACTTCTAAAAGTTAAAACGGCTGGTCGTTTCTGATGGGTTTCCATTTTGTCGGGCTATTCCTCCTATTGCATCCCGTGGATGGCCGGGTTTTTTAGGCTGGGTGTTTTTTAAAAGTGCAGTTGCAGGGCCCAAAATTTCATCAGTGGGGAAAGCAAAAATGGTCTCAAAGGTTTGACTTTTCAACCTGGCTGAAATGCCTCTCCAGACTTCAAAACTGCGAAAAGGCAGACGGGGCATTTAACACCAGGGTGGAAACAGCAGGAGCGGTCGGACCATGTTCTGCCCAAAGGTGTGGATAAAAAAATTGGTTTTTCCCAAAAGAAACCCTGGATGACCAGCCAGGTCATTCCCTCCTCAGAGCCCGCGGCCGCCTTCAGGTCATAAGCTCTGTGGGGGTGCTGGAGCGACCTGAAAAAAAAACAAAAAAAAAGAGGGCAGACCCCCCCTGTCCCCAACACACAGAAGGTTGGGGGAGTTAAAGCATCCAAAAATACAGAGGATGTTTTTCAACGGGGGAATATGGCCCTTTTCGAGGAAACTAATGCTTCTTTGCTGGCTTTAACTCACATCCCCCATCTGCTCCATCCATCTGGGCAACAGCAAATTCCCGATGCTCTTTTGGGTTACATTCCCCCCCCTCCCCCCATTCCATCACTAAACTGGACACTCTGCCTCCCCCCCTCCCTGTGCCTGGAAAAGGGGTTTCCCAAACAACCCGCCCCAACTGTGAGACTCCCCCTTCCTCCATTCACACACTGACCCAGTTCTCCACAGGGCTGTGTGCGGCATCTCCTCTGGGCATCTCCCGGACAGACAACAGCAGCGGTTTAACAAGGCTCAGCAGCAGCTACACTTTGAGGGGGCCTCAGGAAACAACCTGACTCCATCCTGCTGCTGACCTTCTACTGCATCGTCCATTGAGAGCCTGCTGGCTGCTGCATCACAGTATGGTGCGGCAGCTGCACCATGGCAGACAGGGAGAGGCTTCAGAGGAGTGGTAAAGGCGGCACGGAAGATCATGGGCTGCCCCTCCCTCCCTGATGGACATTTACACCTCCGCTGCCTCAGCAGAGCAAAGAGCATTATCAAGGACAGCTCCCACCCTGGCTTTGATCTGTTTGACCTGTTGCCCTCAGGAAGGCTAAGGCACAACAGAACAAGGACTAAAGGACTCAGAGACAGTTTTTTCCCAAAAGCCATAACCATACTGAACTCTGACATGCACTGAACCCCAGTTTATTCCCTGACCCCAGACTTCCTTCTATCCACTCACTGTTGCAATATCTGTATATCTGTGCAATATCCATTAATGTGCAATAACTCCATACCTCCTTGAACTGTCACCTTACCCCTCCCCTCTTCTTTTTTTCCTTTTATATTCTTTTTCTTTTGATATATTTTTGACATATCTTGCATTAAACTTATTTAATTTAATTTTATTCTATTCTATTCTACATACCTATATGTGGGCCATAGGTTCAGGAACCCGTTTGTACCATGCGGCCTTCTCTGCAACCTTCTACGGCTGTCTCAGTGGTCAGCAGAACCTGGAGCAGGTCCTGGAATGCCTTTGTTTCCAGTGGGGCGTCTGTGACCCTTGTAGCCCCAATCTCCAGGCTGTAAGTTGGGAGGCCCTTTTGGGCTGCAGATGGCAGGGCATTTTTCCCCTTAATGCAATTGACAAGGTTGTAACAATTCCCTAATCTCAACATGCATCATCACATGCACCTGTGGAGGGGGGGCTTTGACCCCCACCTTCGGGGCCTCCCAAAAAAGATTTCAGTGGACTAAAAATTTTTGTTTCTGTTTGGGGCCCTTGGAAACACCAGGGGAAAGAGTTTTAAAGAAAAACTGGTCTTTGGGCATTGGTTTTTGCTAATTGCCTTTTCTCTTTCAACACAGCTGCACTCTGGGATATATGAAAAAGTGCTGGTAAAACCCAAATATCTAACCCTTTTTCCCCTAGAATTTTATTAGCAGTGCTGTTTGGAAGGGGAAACTTCAACCTTGCGAACATTCCAATTACAAGACAGTATGTTTTCCCTTTTGGGTTTGGTTCAATAAATCCTCATTAAATATCAAAGGTTTGTGGGTTGGATGAAGCGGCCCTTTTAGCCCTGATCGTTGTTGGCTCCCAAAATGATGTATTTCAAAAGCCTTAAGGGAAAACCGTTTACCATGATAAATTAACGCAGCACATTTCCCCTTTCCCACGGTGGGACAGTTTCTTTAACAGTGGAAGAGAGGAGGGCAAAAAAGGGTTTATCTGGACCCATCCACATAGTCTTTAAATGGGGCCCCTGATTTTAAAATAATGGTTCTTGGAAAAACTAAACAAAACATCACAGATGAGCGGCTGCCCGGAGTGTTAAAAACAGAAACAGTTAACTGTGAAGGGAAGCAAGACAATCCCCTTTGCCGGCACTTTCCCCCAAAAAGAACCAAAATTAAATTTTGAGTTTCATTTGATCACAAGATGGATCTGGAAGGAGGTGGCATCTGAAGAGCCCCATTTTTGGGGAGATGGGCCGGGTTGGTCTCTATGAAAAGGGAAAAAATCATGCACCCCCACATACGGAGTCTTTAAATATTAAATTTTTCCTGAAGCCTTTTACAGTTTTATAAAACCAAGTTCTGCCTCAAAAAAAATTGGAGGGAGTTGCCACTCAGCAAAATGCATGTGGTTCACTATTAAAAACCCCCGGCACCCTTGCCATTGGGCCGGGAAACCAAAACCTCCTTCCATTTGGTATGGGCTGGGGGAAAAGATCGGGTTGGTGAAACTTCTAAAATCTGGCATCGGGCTTCTCCATCTGCTGCATTGGGAGAGTTGCTGGTTTAAACGCTCTTTAACAATGTTAGCATATCGAAAAGTAGTGGATATGTTAACCAGCGTTGTGTGCAGAATTGAGAAACACAGAAACCCCAAAATAAATCCCCAAACCCAAAAATATCCGTATGCCCCCCGCTTTTTGGGGCCCCGGCTGGGGAACCGGGAACAACACATCAAGCTTGGTAAATAAGCTCCAGCCTTACCCCCCTTTTTGTAAAACAGGTCATGTATCTCTTTGGACCAAACTGATAAAGGGACGTCGGGTTTGGATCCCAGTGTGGGAACCGGGCCCTTAATCGTAAAACCTTCAGTTTTTGCCCAAATAGTCTGTCAGGGCCCGATTGTTACCAGATCATGGAAAAAGGGTTTCCTCTCTCTCAAAAATTTGGGACCCACTGTCTGAAATGATATCCAAAAAACTCATCATTTGTTTTTTTGGTGGTTGGTTTTGATACAGATTAGCCAAATTGGTTTGGGAGAAATTTTGCCTCCTGTGATCAATGTCCCAAATATGGAACAAAGTCGGGAGCAAACTGCAGTTTTGACAAGCTACTTTATGGCCATTTTTGGTTTTAGAACTATTGTATCTGTTTTACATGCTTTTTGGGGAAAAAATCATCAACATCTTAACAAGAAGAACCTAAAGGCAAATGGGCTCTGTAAATTTCCCCGATCCTGTGAATCTCAGGATTTTCTGAATATCCCTGGGGGACAGCATCCAAGTTTTTTAACCATAAAAAAGAAAAAAAACAAATTGTGTCTGGATGAGCGGGAGCGGAAAAAAAACTTTTGCAAGATCACGGGAGAAATGAGTGGCTTGGAATTCCCAAAAAATTGTTTTGGATTTAAAACGAACCCAAAATATTGCAGCATTTACTGTTCAAACGCAAATGACTCGTGGGGTTGGTCCGTCTGGGATTTTCTTCTGGTTGGTTTCTAAAGAGTCTCATGGGTTAACTCCAGCCAAAAGTGAATAAAAACGGGCCCGTCCTTTCCTTCGGGTTTTGAATGGTTTTGTTTCATTGTCTTAATCTGTTTTTTGGGTAAACCAAGGTGTGGCTCCTCAATAACCCCCGTCATAGGGGCATACAAACGGGGCCACCTCAGATAAATACCCATGTCACTTGTGTCATGAAAAAGCATCAGGTGTGGTGTGTGTTTGGAATCAAGCAAATCCTGTACAAAGGCAGTAGATTTAAGTTTTTTTTAATACATCTTTGCAACATTGCACATTATACTATTATTTTATTTTACAGACTTTCTTTTTTTTCTTTTTTTTAGTATTAAAACTTTCTTCTTTTTTCCCCTTTTGTTTTGGGGACTTTCGCCCAATTTTTGCTTTTTTCAACCCATTAATTCCTTTATTTTAACATCCCCAAAATTTCATCACCCCTTTTTGCTGTAATTTCTGGATCCTTGTGGGCCTGAAATCAGGGGGGTCTGTTGTCTGTGAAGCCATGGTCCCATTTCCTGCCATGCCCGTGGGGGTTTATGGCACGTTGGGCCCCCCTAAACAGTTCATCTTTGAATGAGAGAGAAAATAAGAGACCAGCCCTTCTTTGTAAAAAACATGTCATATTCAATTTCCCCCTTTTTAGTGGCTTTCTGTTCAAACCCTTTTTCATTGGCCCTTCTGAAACAGGGCTTGCAGTGTAGTCCAGGTGACATGTAATTTTGTGAAAAAATGGTCTTCATTCAAGCGGGTTGTGTGGTGGGGTTTTGTGTCGGGTCAGTGTTTTTTGGTCAGATTGCTCCTCCCCTGTGGCCCCCTCACTTTGCAGCGTTGTGTCTCCCGGGATTCTTCTGGGGAATCACCCCAGTGTCTTGCGGGAAATCAAAACAAGTGTTGGGGGTCTAGCAGTGTCCATCTCAGGGGAGTGGAGTTGTCGCCCAACTATTGACCCCGGGGGAACAGAAGGACAAAGTGTATTAGTTTTGTTTTTTTTTTTCCTCTGGGGGAATTTTTCTTTTGTTTTGTTTTTTTTCTACGTTCTGCCCTCTATCCACTTTCATTTTCTTTTGTTCTTTAATCTCAAAAAAGATCGTGCTAGTGGGGCCAGATTTTTTTTTCATGTCTTTTTTTAATCTCCTTTTTTCCCTCTCTTCTTTCTTTTCTCCAATATATCCCTTTCCCATTTTGCTGGTGGGGATTTTGGAGTTGGCCCCCTTTAAACTTTTTCCCCATTTTACCCATCCTTTATCTCTGAGTTTTTTTGTCTCTTGTTCCCAAGAATAAACGGGTCCACTTTTAACAGATACCCCAGTCCTCAAATACACAAAAATTTGGGGAAAATCTGTCTGCAAGGTTATTGAGATATCCATTTTTCACTCTGATTTCTGAAACTCTCACAAGCAACTAAACCTTCTCATGGATTCTTTTTTTAAATCCTCAGGCTGGAGCGATGACTGGGCCCCTCTGGGGACACTTCTCACCCACAGGGGAACCCTTTTTTGCAGGCTTTCTTCTCCACAGGTCAGATCCCCGCCAATCCACCCTTCCAAAATTTGTTTTGGGAAAAATTTTTCCCCCTGATGAAGTGAAATAAATTCTTTAGACGGTTTCTTTTGTTTTTTATTTAAAAAAAAGTTTAAGTAATAAATTTCTCAAAAAGGGACCAAAAAGGCATGTCAGCTACAGAGTCGCCCGTTAAATTCAAAATATTTTGCCTGTTTCTCATACCGGATGGAAAAGGGGGCGGGGAACAAAATAATTTAAAGGAAAAAAAATGAAAAGTTTTGCTCGGAGGCACGGGAAAATTTAACAGGTGTCAAAATAAACAAAGAAATTAAACCCCTGTCATTTATTTTACTTCACCCAGGGTGAATACCCAAGTTCAAAATATATGAATTTGAAAAAAAGATATATTTATATGATAAATTGACATTACATTTAACTTTTTTCCCCAGGACTTCCCAAACTTTAGGGTCATAGTGGTTGGGGGGTCGGGAAGACTAACCCTCCTGTCTGCATGGGGGGGTGGGCGTGTGGACAAAAATTCCCTGGTCACCCATTTCCTCGACCCCCGGGGTTTGTAACACTTACACCTGGTAAAAAGGGGCCCAAAGCCTTTTTTCCCAGGAAGTTGGGCGGACTGGACTCTTTCTCACCCCAAAGGCTTTTTACAGAGCCTGAAAGCGTCCTGTGCCTCAGTGTGACAGTGTGTTTGGTATCTGCACAGCACAGGACAGGAAGGATTAACCGGGGGGTAAACGCACAGGTTGCGGCCGTCGGCTGTATCGGGCTCTTTTTAGTTGCTAAGTCAAAAGGGGGCCCCGGATTAAACAGATCCCCCACCAACCCACTGTTTGTCCTTCCATAAGACTTTAAAAAACAATCCCCAAAGACTCAGGGACAATTTTCCCCCAGGCTTAACAACAACCCCCCCGTGAAAACCCTCAAACCCATCCCCTGGGGCCCTCACAACCCCAACACCCCCCACTGATGCTGACAACCAAAAGGGCAAATAAAACCCTCACAGCTTTCCCATACACGGGACTTGCACTAACGCTATTACACTTTACTTACTATACGGTTTTTTTCATAATTTTTATTTTGTTTATTTATTTATTATGCCAAAAGCTAGTCTCTCAAGAATTTATTTTTCAAAATGACTTAAAACTCTTGAATCGAATATTTTTTTTTTTTGAAAGCTATTTTTAAGATCTAGTGTAACACTGGGGGCCCGGGGGAGCACTCTTTAAAAACCTTTATGACCTTTCATAGGGTTTTTTGATAAAAAAATTGCTTTGACTTTAAAGGGGCTGTGGCGTAGTTTACAAGTCTCATTACATAAACGTGCTGGCGCTAGGGCGTTAGACCAAAAAAACTATACATTCAAATTTTTTGGTACCCCCAAAGGGTTTCAAAAACTTTTTCTTCTTAAAAATTCTAAATAAGTGCTACAGCCTTTATGCTGCAGTAAATATTTAAGGGGGACATTTGAAACCCTAGCTTTAAAGCGTAGCAAACCCTATTACCTTAAACCCTTTGTTGTCTGGGACGACTCATAAATAAATAAATAAATAAAAAAAAACGGTGTCATTTCAGCTTCGGGTATTTGTTTGGCAATCTGAAGACCCCGGTTAACAAGTTTTCACGAAGACATCGCTGACCTAGGACCACTAAAAAAAAAACCCCATAAAATTTCCAGTTTCGAAATTTCCCAACGCGAGCAAAAACCCCGCCAAGGCCGGCCATTACGACATCTTCAGGGGGAAACCCCTTTCCACAGCCAAGTGCTGCCACCTGTGTCGGCATGGTGTCAGTTGTTGTGAAGCTCTTTCCTCCCCTACTTTCTCGGCTGATGCTTTAATTCTTTCCTAAAAGTTTTTTTTGTGTAACCTTTAAGTCACAAATGCACACATCAGAAATCCCTTTTTATTTTAAGCTATATTGAATTACATTTTACAGTTTCCTTCCCCCGCTCTTTTCTCAATATTCAGAACTCTTCTCAGTCTTTTCCCACTTCTAACCCGTCATTCAAACCTGCACCTCCTTTGGGCTTCTCTTTTTTTTTTCTGCCCAAAAAATTTGAATCACCCACAAAGACTTTCAGCTCTTTTAAAACCCTTCTCTTTTTTTAAAAACATTACAAACATAATCCCATCCTACTTGTTTTTGACATTTCCTGAACCCCACTTTATATATGCCCTATTACTGTCTTTTTATTTAGTTTTAATGAATATTTTTATCTTCTGGATTGTGTCTTGGGCCCGGTTGTCCCGCAAATGATTCTTCTCAATGGACTTTTTTGTTTGGCTGAAATAAAATCCCACTATATCTACATATATTTTATTTTTTTAACCCTTGGGATTCTATTTTCATTCTTTCTTTTCTGCTGATAAATTTTAAAATAAAATTTTGAAAATTTCCCCTTTTTTAATGGCCTAAAAAGGGATTTATCTCTTGCTCTGGTTTTTTTGCTTTTCTTTTCATACCTTATCTGGTTTCTTATTTTCCCAAAAATAAGAAAATGATAGAGGGTTTTCCAAAATTTTTTTAAAAATCCTTTTGTATTACTTTAATCACTAAAAATAATAAAATTTGATTAATGGCTTTTTTTAATTGGAAAAATTGCTTTCCCCATTGGGCTTTTTATTTAAAAAGAAAAAAACTAATTACCAAAACATCCCTTTGTTCAAAGTTTAAGAAATTGGGAAAAACCCGCCCTGTTCAAAAAAGACTCCAAAGTGCCATTATTTGGGGGTTTAATATTTTTAAATAATATAAAAGAAAAAATGAAAATTTTTACAAAAAATTTGTTTATTTAATGTTGGGAAAAATAAACTAAAAAATTTTACATTGTACAAATTTTTGGGTGAAAATTTTTAATTTTCAAAAATTTATCTCTTGCCGGGGGTTTTGTTGGGTTTTTTAAATTTCTCTTCTTCTGTTGGCAAAAAGGTTCAGTTTTTGGCTTTTAATGATCAAGGTGGAAACATATGGAACAATAATCCATTAGCATCTTGTGGGGGGTTCAAAAAATTAGTTCATTATATATTATAACCTCGTATTAAGAATCTAATGAAAATGAAAAAAATAATTACATGTTTTTTTTCCTGTTTTTGATGTTTTGGGAATTTTTTCCCCCTTGACGATTTTTCAGAAAATTTTAATTGCTGGGATTTTCCTCCAAAATTTTAGGTTTAACTGAGAAAGTAGTCAAAAGCAAAAACAGCCCCGGGGGTGGCTCTTTACTTTTTCCCTGCCTTTGATGCCCACCCAACGGTTGAGTCCTCCCGGGATTTGGGGGGCCCTTTTAGGGAAAAATTTTAGAGTAGGGACAGCTCGGTGGGATCGCCCCTTAAATTTTAGGCACCAAAGTCTTTTGGGGGGACAGTGTTTGGCCCTCAGCTGGTTTCTGATAACAGTTTTTTTGAGGGCTAGGTTTAAATCCGGGGCGATCAGTGTTTTACCCGGCCACCAGACTCTGTCTCCCTTCTTCCCCAGGGGGAAACAGAAGTTTTCTCTTCTTTCTCTCTCAGGGGCAGGAAAAAAACCAAAGAGATCTTATTTAAATTTAGTTAAAAATTTTACAGACATTTTTTTTTTTACTTAATTAGGTTTTTTTCCTCTTGTTTTTTTCTCTGGGTTCCTCCTCCTTTTCTGGGGAAAAAAGGGAAAACAAAAATCTCTTCTCTCTTTTGGGGAAACATTTCCGAAAGGGTTCCCCCCCCCGACAGATAGTCAAAAACGCTTTCCCCTTCTTTTTTCTCTATCATGGGGGGGAGGGGGGGAGAAGGGAAATACCCTTTTTTCCCCCCCTCAGCGGGCAGAGCGTTTTTCCCTAACGATGGGGTTTTTTCTTTACCACTCCCTGGCCTTTGTCATCAGTATCAATCATTCAATGGGGAATTTCGTATTTGGTTTTGAGTTTAGCATCAAAAGGCCAAAAACTCATTTTTTTTGGGTGCTTTTGCTCATGAAAAGTTAAATTAATTTCCTGTAGTGTTTTTTTTTTGATGAAATTTCTATTACAATATTTATTCTTATTTTTTTTGTATATTATTCTTTTTTTTTTTTTTATTCTAAATAATAAATTTTTTGTTTTTTTATTTTATTATCTGCAAAAAAAGTGATTTGGTATATTCCTTTTATTTTTAAGTATTTTATTTAATTTTGTAACTTTTTTTGGGAAAATTTAATGTGCCCAAATGGGGCTAACCTCTTTTTCCCCCGAAAAAAAAAGAAGAACTCTCTTTCCGCCTTTCTATCTCAACTTCTCTGTTTTTTTCTCTTCCCCCCGAAACGGGTTTTTCTCTCCCTCTCTTTGGCGAAGAGTCCTCTTTTTCTCTTTCCCTCCGTTTTTTTCTTTTTCTTTTTTTTTAGAGTTCTTTTTCTCTGAGAGAAAGAAAAATTTCTCTTTTTCCCCCAATGAGGTTTTTTCTCTTTCTCTCAAGTTCTTTCTCTTTAGAGAAAGAAATTTTCTCTCTTTCTCCCGTAAACGAAAATTTAAAGAATAAATTGAAAATTGAATTGAATTGATGGCAATAAAATGAGTTAGAATGATATCCCCCATCATTTTGCCCTTCATTTTCAACAGTAGATAAAAATAAGATAAACCTTTAATAGTCCCACAATGGGGGAAAATTCCCCCTTTCAACAGCAAAAAAGCAGATGCAACAGGGTGCAGGCCTCAGAATATCGTAATACAGATGAATATAAAAAACTCCAAAAAAAAAAAAAGACTTTGAAACAATAATAATAAATACTAGAAACAGTATGACCAAATGAAGAAAAACCCGAAATAAAAAAAAAAATGCCCAATCCCGGGTGGTATGTGTTGTTTTTTGTGTTTTGTTTTGCTCAGCACAGTTGGTTTTTTAGTTCTTTAATAGAAAAAAAAAATATTTTTTGTCCACATCAGCAACTTTCCATTGGGGAAAAAAACAAATTACAAAAGGCATTGGCCATGGGAAAATATAAATTTTTCAGCCGGGTTTTGAAAATCCATCCATTACCCTTTGTCATCCATTTTTAAAGGGGTTCCCGGGGGTTCCATTTTGGAAGCCTAACCCGGGGGTTTTCCCATCCTCCCTTTCCACAGAATTGGGGGTGTTTGGTGGAAAAGGGTAAACAAACCCAAAATGGGATAAAAAACAAAAAAAAATATGAATACAAATTGTGAAACCAAAAAAGGATTCTTTACCCCCTGAAAAAAGTGATGGAAAGGGTCAAAATTGTGGTAGTTTTTACTTTTTAAGGGTTATTTGTGCGGGGTGGGTTTTGTATAAACATTGATAACGCTTTATGTTACAGAACTGGGAAAATTGTGGATGCGACAAACCCAAATTTGTAAATTTCTTTTTCTAGGTCTTTTAAATGGGGGAAAATAGGCTAATTTACCCTTGGAACTGGACCCCGGGAAAACCCGGGGCTAAGGGTGGGTAAAGTGGGGAAAACTTTCCCCCAACAGTGGGTTGACAATTCCCTCTTGTCTGAGGTATTTCCGGAAAAAACGCTTTTTGGGCCTGCTTTATTTTTCCCCGCAGAAGGTGAAAATGGAGCAGAATAAAAAAGGGGAAAATGCAACCTTTAACCCCCTTTAGGTTCTCTGGTTTGGTGGTTTTGGTGGTTGATTCAGCTTCTTTGGTTTGAAGAAGGAACATGAAACGGGAAAAGAGGGTTTTGGGGAGAACCCATCCAAACCCCCCCCCACAAAACAACAGAGGTGCGGGAAAACACTTTAAAAAAAACATATGAACGTCCCCTAATAAAAAACAACCTTTTCTGGGGGTCAAAAGGGGAAAAAATTCCCCCTTTCCAGGGTTTTTTCTCCTTGTCTTCTTTTTTCTCCCTTTCTCCGTTTGTTTTTTCTTTTAGTTATTTTTCCAGAAAGGGGAAGGGGCGTTTAAAAGAATTCAAAAAAAAGGAGGCTTGTTTCTTATTTTGAGGGGAAAACTTTTGGGAAAAGGGTACCTACCCGGGCCCGGCACTTGACTTTCCCACCTGGGGAAAACCCAAAAACAAGGGTGAAATGTAAATACCATGTTAGCAAAAACTCCTTGGTAAATTCCCCCCGATTCTTGGGGCCAAAGGTTTGTCCCCCTCGGGCCAAGAATGTTTCTGCAAAATCCTTGTCTGGGGGTTCAGGAGGACCTTTTAAAACAAAGGTGGCGAAAACCCCCTCCAACAAACCGTTTGCTTATAGCATTTAAAGGAATTTGGGGGGGGCCTAGGTGCGATTCCCCAATAAAATTGGGGACTTTTAAATTTGGTTCATCTTTAAGGTTTTAAGGCCATCTTTTACAACGGGGGCTTCCCTAAGTTGAAAAGAAATCAAAACCTCTGGGGGTCTTGCAACTGGGGCTGTGCGGGAACAAAGCCCCCGGGGGGGGGGCAGGCTGGGATTTGGGGTTAGGGGATTCAGACTATGGGTAAAATGGGATGTGCATTGGTTTCTGCTGTTGGGCTAAGGACCTGGGTGTTGTCCTGTGTAATGCGGAAGGGCGGGAAAACGGGGGGCATGTGTCTGGGGTCCCTCCCTGGAATGTTGCTGCCGGTCCGGGCTGTTTGTGAAGCTAGGACATCACTGGTGGGTAAGGAAGTTCAGGTAATGTAAGTGGACGTTCTTGTGCACAGATCTATAGCCTGGACGCTGCTGCAGTGGACCTGATGGCCCTGACATGGCAGTGTCTGACAGAAATTCTCTCATGCTGGTTTCTTTCCCAAATAAAGGATTGAAATGGCTTTTTGGACCCAGTGTTTAAATGCACAAGACAGGTCAAACCCTAAGACAGTTTTTAGACTGCTTTAAAGTCAATCTAGGACATAAAAGGGATAAAAGACCTGGCCCTGGCTTTACTCAAAAAAACAGATAAGCTAATAATTAAGCATTTTCCAAATGGCCCTCATGTGTCTTCATCTTGGTGCTGTTTTTAAAACACCTCCCAATGACTTATGAGCAAGTACCTGCCCCAAGGAACGCCCCATCATTCATCATCAAGCCTGATTCTCTACCCACGGGAGGAACCTGCCACTCACAGTTCTACTTAAAAAAAATCAAAGCGTACCTGTCTCTGCAGCAGGAGCTCCGTCTCTTTGTCCTCCTGGTCCTGCATCTTCTCCTGTCCTTCTGTTTTGTCCAACACCACCCCGTCCCCTCCTCCTTGGCCTGGCTGTGACGGGGAGGACTCTCCTTTTTCTTATGGTCCTCCTCTCTGCGGTCCTGCTCCATGGCTGGGCTGTTTGAGGAGGAGTCTGCAAGGCAGCTTCAGGTGGGTTACCTGATGCTGCAGGGCAAACAGACAGGTGTTGGACCTCTGGGGTGGAGTCCAGGGTGGGCAGTGGTGTGATTTCAAACATAAAGACAGTTTTGGCCCAAATTTTAATTTGCCCCAAAAAAAAAGAAAATATCTGGGAAGTTTGGTTTCCTTGTGTTGATGGTAAAGTGAAATCAGTGGAGGGTACCAGTCTCGGGTGTTTGGCTGAGAGGGACTCAGCCTTGGGCTGGTGGGTGGATGCTGCAGCGGTAAACCCCGGACAGTTTTAAAACCTGGCGCCTTTTAAGTCAGCTTTTGGGTGCTCCCCGGGTTGGGACTCTGAAACTGTTGTCAGACGAGAAAGTCACTGTGGCACCCCGATCCCAGTTTTTTTCCGGCAACCTCCAGGGGTGTGTCCTAAACAAAAAACCAAAAAAGGACTGGCGTTAAGACTGTGGACTTTTAGTCTCTCCCCCCCCTCAAACGTAGAGAAACGGGGATAAACACAAGCAAAAGTACCCCTGGTGCCCGAGGAAGTCTCCTCCTGTCTTGGTTTCCATGGGGGCAGGAGCCGGAAAGGTGCTAACATCCCCTACTTCATCTAATGCCCAAAAAGTCACTCATGTTGAAGGGGAATGGTCTCTCCTCCACCTGATGTCAGCAGGACAAAGAAACAGGGTTGGGTTGGACACACAGGGGGCATTTAAGTGTCCAGGTTTGAAGCACCCCTCACATTGTGGTCTCAGCCTGTGAGCTGTTCCTTTTCCGTCCGGGCTCTCTTGTATCCTCGAGGAAGACCCCTGGATCGGACAAACCCACGTGTGCTCTCTTTCTCTCCCTCTTCCCCCTCCCCCTTTCCCTCCCCCCTCCCCTCTCTTTCACCCCCCTCCCTCCCCTTTCCCTCTCTCTGCTCGCCTCCTTTCTGGCTTCCCTCTTTTCCTCCCTCCCCCTTCTTCCCTCCTCCTCTTGGGTTCTTGGCCCTTTTTTTCCCCCCTCTTGACTTTTGCCCTCTTTTGTTTTGTTTGTTTTTCCCCTTCACGCCACGGGTGAGGCCCTCGTTTTGGAGGGTGCGGTTCTTTTGGACCTCTACAACAGCTTAACCATTTTTGGTGACCTGGTGAAAAGGATGAAAAAGAGACATGGCCCCGGGCGCTCAAGAAGAAAAACCCGACTCAACAACGGGCCCGGGCCCCGAGACACATTTCTCTGTTTTTCCGGGTGTCTGGCATGGCTCTCCTGGGTTTCTCTGCCATTGAGACAGATGCCTTTGTTTTTGGGGCACCTGACCCCTTGCCCTTTTTCCTGTTTGATGGATTGCCCCCTTTGTTCCTACTGTTTTGAACAGTTTATCACAGATTTTCCCTCTGTCTGTATCCATGACTGCTTCTTTTGGTGTCTTGTGCAGCTGAAGGGGGGAAAACACAGCCTGGGCTCATGGCTTCGTGCTGTCTTTGCGGTCTTCCCCCAAAAGCGGTCTGCAACACCGTCTTCTCTGTCTTCATCTTCTGGTCTTAAGAAGCATCAAGGGGTTTGAGACTTATTTTTGGACAGCCTCCTCTTCCTCTGCACTGCTGTTTGGCCTTTTGTTGGGGGTGTCCTAACGACACAAGGATGTGCCTGGCAAACCCCCTAGATCTAAAATTATCCCTGTCATTTTAAAAACCCTTTAAAAACCCCAACAAGAAAAACCCCCGGGCCCTTTGTGATTGCTTCTGGGACGTAAAGCACATGACATTAAAGATTGCCATTTTTAGCCCTTGGTCCCCACAGTAAATTCACCTTTTTCAAATGGCTCCCCCGGCTGGAATGGGGTAAAGGGGGCATGGGGATTGATTTGGTTTTGGACACAAACATGGCGGGTATGGCTGTTTGGATGTGGGGGTGGGAAAACCGGAAAAAAGAAGGGTTTTGAGGCTGGGCGGTTCCCAATTCCTTTTTATTTTTAAAAAAGAATCCCAAGCTAAAGGTAAAAATTCACTTTTGGGAAACCCAAAAAAGAAAAGTAACGAAAAATAATCCAAAAGAACCCCTTTAAAAAAATAAAAGTAATCACAACAAAAGAATTCCTCAAACTCCCTTTCCCTGGCCCCTTAAAACTACCGGGGGCTGTGTTGGGGCGGGTTCTCTTCTCTAGCCCCCAACCCCCACAGCCTCTCCTTTTATCTTTGGACCCTTCCCAGTTAATAAAATCAACTTGTCCCCATCACCTTGTAATTGCAATATCACAAGAAATTCGTTAAACTTTTAAAACACTTTCTTTCAAACAGGATACAAAAACTGGTTTTTAGCACAAGACAAAAACCCCCCCCAGTCTACCACACTTGGTTTCTTCCCTTAACCCCCTATTTAAGCAACTGGTATGCCCCAGCTCAGGGCTGCTCCTGGTCTGACAGGGGAAGGCAAAAAAGGGAGACGGTGAACACAATCCACAACCCAAATGCCTTTCTTTTCTCCCTTTTCATAAATTCCACCACACAAATCACCCCCAACATTTCACCCGGATCGACCTAATAAAGTGAAAAGTGAAAAGGTGTGGGTGTTTCTTAGGGCAGGGTTTCCCAATGGACAACATCAATTTCAATGCGGGCCCAAAAAGAAATGTTTGGGGACTCTAGCATAAGTTTGGTGTTCCTGTGCCCTGCCCGGAGGGGTTTTTTAAATACGATAGACTGTGGTAAAACAACCTGACAAGTTCCCAATACAGGGGACATAAATCCCCCCGGGTTAACAGGATCATCATAAATAGGCCATTTTTTCCCCTTTTCCCTCAAGAACAAAAGGGGTGACTTTTTTGAAAAATGACATACCTTTTTGCTTGATGAATGTTTCCCGGTGGCTGGTAGTTTCAACCTCTGGAAGAAGGTGGTGAGCATCAGGGGGGAATTTCAGGTTGATTTTGGACTAGTCATATCAGCATCTAGAGACTGCTGAAAAGCGAAAAGTCGAAAAAATAAAGACCATATTTCTTTATGGCTCTTGAAATTTTGGGAGCTGAAGGGTTCAGTCAGCATTAAACCCCGGGGCTTAAACCCTGGAACGGGTAATTTTCCCACCACCCAGGTCATTCTGAAATGAAATCAACTCCTTTGGGGCGGGGCCGGAAAAAACAGCGACTGTAAAAAACCATGACTGGGGGGACTGGGTAGATTTTGTGAAAAGGTGCAGGCACAGCCCCCCTTGAACAATTTTTCGGTTACATGATGGTTGGTTATAAGGATAATGGCCCTCAATAATGGACGAGAGCCCCCTTTTCCCCAGTATCTTCACGGGCATTGATTTTTTGCATCCTCAGTTAAAAAAAATCCCCCGGGGAAAGCTTTGAAAAAAGGATCAGTTCATCCCCCTTACTTTGTGTCCCCCAGTGCCCAGAGGGGGCCTTTTAATCAACCCCATCCCTTCTGGTGTAAAAACTAGATAACTCTGTTGTTTATGCCAAAAAAGAAAATCAAAATCCCATGACCCTTCTCTTGAGAAAAAACATTCACAGCCTCCGTGGGTAGGAGGACCCTTACCTTGCGGGCGATAGACTGAAGCTCTGTTGGGGTGGAAGAAAAAAAACATTTTATGATTTAAAAACCAATTCTCTCCATGACAGCAGCTTTGGCAATGATACCGTTCTTTTGAAACTGACCATCTTCTCTGGCAATCTCTTAAAGTCCTCTAAGAAATTAGGGGGAAAGGGATTCAAAACATTCTTAACCTCTGAACCCATACACTTTGTCAAAGAACCCCTTCCCCGTGAAACCACATGGTTTGACCACTGGTTTTTTTGGTGAATTTTTTGTCTGTATCCCTAAAAGTTCATAACCCTGGGTTTGCCTCTTTAAGTGTTTTATTCAACTGTCCTCTAAGGAAAGGGCGGACAACCTCCGGGCCTTCCCTACTACTTTTTAACAGGATACCCACATGTCCCTGGTTTCGGGTGGGGAATTCTTTAAAACATTAAAATAAGTCAACTGTCCCCCGAAATGCTAAAGGGCAATTTTTATTTACATAAAACCCTGTCTATAGGATATGGTTTTAAAGGAAGATTTATCAACTGGATGTAAGATGTCTTCCCAAAGTGATCCTCATCTTTTCTCCTCTGTTTCGGGCCCCTTTTAACCCGAACCAGTTCATAATCCCTTCGCTCTTTTTTGTGCCTCTCTGAATCGGCTTTTTTAAACCCGACATCCACACTGACCCCCGGCTCTGGAGAAAGGCTCTCGAGGCAAAGTGGAGGGGGGGCCCCCGTTCAAACATCACCTGAAAGGGTATAGTGTTCTTCTTTTTGGCCTGCTACGGGCCCCAAACACATCAAAGAAAACTCTGGCCTGGGCGGACTGGCGCAGGGACTATAAGGACCTTTAACTCAAAATCTTTCCAATATCTTATTTTTGATTTCCTTCTTAATACTAGACTTTTTCAAATTTTGTTTGTGCTGAATACACAATAAATCATCTTTCGACAGCATCAATCTTTGCAAAACTTGGGTTGTCAATAAAATCCTGCAAATCAAATATGCTTACTTTCGAAAAAAAACTAGGTTCATCATTTTTAAAAATTTTCTGCAGCTCGGGAAAAATTCTCCCGGGACCCCCATTTATTCGTCCCCAAAGGAAATAGGATGGCCACAATTGAACAAGCTGGAGATCAAAAACTTGAAAATCAAAATTATTTTAATCTAATTCCCTCTCCATCACAGGGGGTTTACAACTGGGGGGAGGATGAGCAAAATGGGGTTGTCCAAAAAAATAAAGCAAAAAAAACAAAACCAAGGCTAACTCCCCTCCCTCTAAAAAAAAAATCCAAAAAAGGCCTAACTAGCTTCTCTAAAAAAAAGGTGATTTACAAAACCAATACGGGGGGTGGCCCCTGCTAACCTGATGTGTTTAACAAAAAACAGGTGTTGAAAAAAGAAAAATTAACTCCCCTAATGTTTAATCCCCCCCCTCCTCATAAAAAACCAAATCAAAGTTCCTCCCCGGCATACAGGCCAGGAGAAAAAAAAAGAGGTGATACTCTGACCCGGTCCTTTTATTCAAAGGGTCTGGACAAAACCCAATCACAGGGGGCCACTAATCACTTGGAGAACCTAGAAACAAACGGAAGGAGAAAAACCAGGGGGAGAAGGAAAACCAGGAAAAAAAACACACAGACAAACAATCTCCCCCGGGCGTAACAAACTAATAATAAAGCAAGCCTGCCAATCTTTAAAACCTCACCCTAAAAATCTTTTAATGTTTTGTCTTGTGGGGTTGGGGCCCGGCTTGGGGGAGAAAGAACAGGGTTTTTCGGATGCCGGGAAAAACGTCTGGGCGTTTAAAACAAAATGCCAGGGCTGCAGTCCCATCTCACAAATGCCAAAACGGAAAGGACAACATCACATCAACAGCATGTTACATGTCTTTACAGATAAGAGCTGTTTGGGAGGCACGGATCTTCAGGACAGGGGTGGCGGGATCTCATGGATTAGCATGTCTGCAGCTACAGCCCGCAGCCCTCACCATTTTTTGGGAACGGGGGGTTTGATGGCCCAAAGCGTGGAAAGTTTTGGATCAGAGGGGGAGGGGACATTTTAGGTTACTGATCCCGGGCTTCCCCCGACGGGAAACAGTACTCTCCTGGGGGGACAAAAAAGGACATACGTCCTATTACCCAGATTCCCGGAAAGCTAAA
This sequence comes from Toxotes chatareus, assembly GCA_016801885.1. Classification (NCBI taxonomy): domain Eukaryota; kingdom Metazoa; phylum Chordata; class Actinopteri; family Toxotidae; genus Toxotes; species Toxotes chatareus. The sequence goes on from JAFBJY010000277.1 coordinate 59,532, forward strand.
CAAAAGATATACAGAAAAATTCATTACCATCAGTAAATGAGTTTTGCAATATTACTATAAGATAAAGGATAAAGGGAACTTTTATTGTCATCCAGTACATTTACATTTTAGCAAATTAGTTCTCAGGTCCCAGTCTAATTACCACAGATGTGGAGGTGGTGGGGCACCAAGTTCCTGGGGTCCCCTAACAAATAAACAACCGGTCACAACACCTTTTTGGTAACGAGCCCCGGCGTCTACATTCCCCGGGGATGGGGAATCACACCCCCCCCCTCCATCCCACCTTCTACAGAATACCATAAAAGGCGTCTCCAACCCCGTATCTCTTTGGGTGGCAGCTGAGTCGGACGGAAAAAAACCCCCAGAGGGTGGTAGGACGGGAGAAAATCCCCGGCCCTCTGGCCTCGGTCAGGACACTGGAACAACCCTGCCCCCCCGGGCTCCTCATCAGAGACCCCCACCCACATCACAGATTTTTTCATTTTTGGGCTCTGGAAAAAGCACATCAAGTAGAACAACGGGTTCCCACTCCTTCATTCCCGGCTTCAGACTCCTAATCTGGGGCGTCCAACAGGAACACCCCACTTTTTCATACTAAATTTCCTGGGACAGCTGCTGCATTACAGGGCAATAGTTTGCCAGGACCATTTTTCCCTATGTTATTTATTTATTCCACCCTGGAATGTCAATTATTACTAAAATCCCTATAATATATATATATATAGACTCAGCACTTTCTGTAAAACTGTATAATATCCAAAACCCATGGCTATTTATTTTTTTATTAATTAAAAAAAAAAAAAAAAATAATATAAATAAAAACTTAATAATATTAAGGGCTTTTTATATATAAATAAAAAAAAATTATATACTTAAAAAGATATACATTTTCTGTATATATAAATATATATGTTATTTTCGTCCTCCCCCCACTATGCACATATGTCTCGCTAAAATTTTTTTTTTTGAAAAAAAAAAAATACTTTTTTTTAAAAAAAAAAAAAAAATTATTTTTGGGGGTATTTTTTTAAGGGGTTAAAAAAAATTTTAATCTTCATTTTTTGAAAGAAAAATTTAAAAAAATTTTTCCTTTTTTTGAAAAAACAAATTAATGTAAAGTTTTCCTTTTTTTTTTTTTTCTCCTTAAAATTCCCCCTTCCCTCGGGGAAAAATTTCCTTCCCCGGCCCTTTGCCGGGGGGGGGCGTAATCCCTAGGGACCCCCTTCTGAACTTGGGGCAGGGGGGGGGAAGGTGACCTTTAAAAGTTCCTCTACGATCAGTGAGCCACCGGAGCAGGTGAGAGGGTAAATAAAAAATTTAACTGGGCAATACTTCCCCCATTTAAAAGAAAAAGGCTGGTCCCTTTGCCAATAAGGGTTTGGTGCAGGTGGGGTTGGTAGTGCCCCCGGGTTGACTAGAATATTTGATGTGGGGGGGAGAGGGTTTTGGGGGGGTCAACCCCATTTTTTTTTTCACCTTAAGAGGGGTTTTCCCCCTGCCCCGATTTTCCCACCCCTCCTGTTTTGAAAGTTGTGCGCCAGTGAACCCCTTTTTCATTTTGACCCCTCTTGTGTTTGACAAAATTGCCCGGGGGGGGAAAGGGGAGCTCAGCCACACCCTGGGGGAGCCATCTGAGGGGTGAGGGAAGGGGGAGAGGTGGGGGTTCTGACGGGGCCCTTGGGCTGGTCAAAAGTCAGGCCCAGTTCCCCGGGGGGGGATAGCCGGGGGCCTTCTAAACCAGGGTTGTGGGATGAGGTTTGAGGGTGAATCAAAGGCAAGGGGGGCTGGGTTCCTGCTCTCCGGGGGTTGAGGGGGGCCACTGTGAGCACTATCTGGGCTTTTCCTTGGTGATGGGGGGGTCCACTGCTCAAGGATCTTTTTGGCCCCTGACCACCTTCAAACCCCCTGATTCAGCCCCTTTTGGGTCGGTGTCTTGGGGGGCCTTCCCGGGGCCGGAAAGGGTTTGGGCGGGTTTTTAAGCAGGTGGGGCAATGAGGAGTGGTGTTAAAATTCCTACACCTGGGCAATGTGAGAAGCCCAGACCCCCGGGTTGGGGGCCCTCATTTTGGGGGAATTCCCTGGGGTTTTTATTGGTGTGGTAATGGGGTGGCCCCGGGGGGGTTATCGGGTCAGGGGGGGGGGGTGGGATCCTCAAGCGGGCATAGAATCTTTTGGTGCATCTGGCGGGGTCCAGTGGGCATTTGCACCCCTTGTTGTATTTGGGATCACTTGATTTCGAACATAAGTTCTGAGAGCTTCCTTTCAATTTCCCCAAAACAGAGCAAAAAGCCCCTCAATTTGGGAAAAAAAGGCAACCCCGGGGGAGAAGCGCTCCCCTTACCGCCACCCCTTTTTCTCATAAAATCTGTTTCTTCAAATTTTTCCCAACAAAACTAGTTGAAAAAGTTCCAGCAGGTCACGTTTGGGGCTGTCCTGTTTATCTACATCTAAAATGTGGACAGGGCAAGTAAACCCTTACCGGTTTTGACAGTAACCCTTCAGCCTGATTTGGTTTATTACTTTGAGCTTGTAAAATGTTTTGGATCATCTACCCCTTGCCCCTGGTGTATTTCAGCAAAGTTTTCGTGCACTGTCCTTGTTACTCAAGCAATAAATAAGATGAATGCATGAAATATCTAATGGTAAAAACTCCTTTGGGGTCCCACCCATCACAGATTGTGAAAACCACCTTTTAAAGGGTTTTTTTCTGTTAATCAGAACTGCCAAGGTTCCAAAAAAAGTAAAAAATTTCCCGCACAAGATGAAAAAAGCAAGAACACAAAAGGGAAAATATTTAATAAGAAGATTAGAGCAGAGGAGGGGGAAAAGATGATGGTGTCCTTAAAAAGGGTGTGGGGTGAGAGGCCTTCCGGTGTGCGACCCCCCAAGCATTTGACATGGATTATCTTCAGCTCCAATCTTTAATTTGGTGGGGGTGAAGGGTGGGGCCCTTTTTGGCAATTTTGTTTACCCGGGACCTAACATACAATAGGATGTTTTAACCAAATTTTTGGGGAAAATGAACTTTTAACAGGTCAACAATCCAAAAAAGTATCTTTGGGCAGATTGAGTGTTGGACTGTCCACAAAAACAGTCCCCTGGTTTTAGACAGAAGCAGCTTGCATGGTACATGTATTACTTTAGGGGTTTCTCCCTTTCCCCCTGGTGTGATCCCCCCTTCCCATTTTTTTTTCCCGGATGGGTCAGGGGGGGGGCTGGATCAGCTTGATGATGTCACTCTCTGGACTCTCTCAGGCGTCCTTTATCAACCCATGCCTTTCTTGGAAATTAAAAACCGTGAAATTAACAGACATTTACTGAACTTATGTTATGTCCACTTTTCCTCGCATGTGTAAATGGGGGGTGTTCCGGGGGGGGATAGAAAAGTGGTTTATTATGTCTGATGGTTAAAAAAAATCTTAAAAAACCCTACAGTTGTTGGGGTTTTTTAGGGCCCTTGGGTTTCAGACTGATGAGGGGAAAAAAGACCTGAAAGGTTTTTATATCAGGGTGAAACCGAAAATTGTGGAAGTGAAGAAACTCCTCATAGCTCTTGTTTCAGCCTGCTCCTCAGTGGGGAGTGGGGAAGATCTCCTCCCCATGTTTTCAACATCACAACTCAAGCCAGCAAAAAAAAAGACATCACAAACCGCCATGTGACTAAGCTACACTTTATTCCTTGATCATGCAGTTTAACTAGATATCGGTTTTGTTGACATGATGATGGATATATTTGACTGCCTGCAGACTAACAGTGCGGTTTTTTTTTCCCACCTGAGTCTTCCCCGGACCCCTTTTCCCCGTCCGAACAGGTTTCTGTGAAATCAAAATAATCATATCTGAATCAGGTTTGAAATGGGCAGGTTGGTGAACAACATATGGGGGTTTAAAGGGGGAAAAACGGGGATGATAACTGTGGGAGACCTGTTTTTGGCATCAGGAGACCCTGCTTCAAGGGTTTTTAAAGAAATCAAACAAAATGAGACCAAACATCAAAAAAAAATAAAGAAAAAAAAAAGGTTGAAACTAATTTTTTATGAGATGGATTCTGATGGAAGATTTGTGGAGTTAAAGGTGCCTGGCGTCTTACCTTACCATCATGTCCTGCAACAGGGAGGGGGAAAAAAGTGATTTGGGGCAGGAAACCCATGGCGTTTTGCAAAGTAAAACAGGAAACCCGCGGCAAAATATCCCCAGCCACTGTTTGTTGACTGAAAATGACAGATGAACAGGCCCAAAGCTATTTTTCTTGAAAAAAACACTTGAAAAATTTTTCTCTCATTTTTTAAAACAACAAAACAGAAAAAAGCATCCTCTGTTTTTTAAAAATGGGCTGATTCGAAAAATGTTCTTTTCTTTTTCCTTAAATTCCCGAAAAAACTGACTACGATCAGTGGGGCGACCTTTTTTTCTTCTTTCTTTTTTCCTTTCTCTGTTTGAAACTGCTCTGGAACATCAAAACTCAAAATGAAAATTTTTTGTAAAAAAAAAAGAAAATCAAATCAAATCAAATCAAATCAGGCTTTTTGTCACTTTGCCACTAAAATGCAGTGAGACAAATGGAACATTTTCCCGGGGTCAGGGGAGTAAGGTCCTAGAAATAAAATAATAATAAAAAAGTAATAATAAAATAAATAAGTATAAAAAAAGTAAAAAGAAACACTCTCCCCAAAATTCAAGGGGCCCCCTTTTTAAAAAATTTTGATGTCCATAGCACAACTAATAAAAATTTCCCGTGCTGTGCATAAAGGACCATGCCGTGAAAAACCATTTTAAACTGTCTTTGGTGGTGATTCAGCGTTAGTAATCTAACACTTGTGGGAGGAAGCTGTTGGTGAATCTGGGGGTTCCCTTTTTTTCCGGGATCTTTTGCCTGAAGGTGCGTTAACAAATCTGGGAAGGTTGGGAAAATCCTTAACTTTCAGGGGGCCCGCTCCTGCAGCGGGTCTGGGAAAAATCTTGGACAGAGGAAAAACTAATAATCTTTCCCCCCCTGTTTTGTTAAGGCTTTCCCGTCCCCATGCAGCTGCAGGGGGACATCAGTATGTCAACTTCTCCCCGCCTCTGTAAAAAGGGCCTGGGTCAGGTGGGGAAGGGTTTTTTGCCCCCAAAAAGCTTCTGGGCCCCTTTTATCACTGAGGGGTTTTTTCTTCCGAAGGGCCTGTGAGATCCCTCCCGAATCTGATGTTCTCCTCTCTCCGGTGGCCTGATGCTGAGGCGTGCTCGGTGGGCCCCGGGGGTGTGATCATTTTCCGGGGCCCCCTTCAGCACCAGTTATTTTCACCAGTCCCCTTTTATCTACCCTCCCCGCAAATTCATCGTTTTCCCCCATGGTTCCCCTGTGGTTCATCTGCAAAATTTTTGATCAAGTTCCTCATTCTGGCTGCACAGTGTGTTGCATTAAACTTGGATGGTAAAACCCTTGGGGGGAACAGTGCTCGGGATGGTTTGGGAAAGTTTTCCCAACCCAAACAGACTGTGGGTCTGGGCAGGAATTGGATCCGGCATGTGGGGGGGTAGGCTGAGTAGCGGGGTTTCTCCACTGTGTCTTGGGATGATGGTTTCGTGAGCTGAAATCAAAGTACAATTTTGGGGTGGGTTTTTTTGGTCCAAATATGATGACGGTCGGGTGGTGGTTTTGAATCCTCTGGGAACGGGTTGGGGCGGGATGCCCCCTGGAGGGTGAAAGATGCGGGAGCTGGCTGTGATGGTGGTTTGGGGTCGTTCGGCTTCATCGCGGTGTTTTGAAGCGGTGTGATTCAGGCAGGAGGCGGTTTTTTTACCGGTTTGGTGGATGTTTTAAAGCATGAGGGCTGGCCCGACGGCGGGTTTAAAGATTCGTCAGGACCTCAGCCACTCCGGCGGTTTTCAGCACGTCCGGGATGGCCCCGGGCCGCTGCTTTCTGGGGTTATCTCTTAGGATCCTCACTGTCCTATGATGGTGTGGCTGGCCCAACAAATGGTAGAGGTCCCTCCTTCCGGTTTGGGTTTGGTTTCAAGGCAAAAAATTTTTGAGCCTGTTCCCGGGGAAAGGGGGGTGTTCCCCCAAAACCCCCTGCCTGGGCTTTTATCCGTCGTGCCTGGACTCCCCGCCACATTATTGGGGTTGCCTGTTCACAGAGTGCCCATGGTTTTCTCTGCTCTGCGTTTTCAGCCGATCCCCTGGAGGTCCCCTCCTGGAGGGGTCCGGCTTGTCCCCCGGGGAAAGGGTTTGTCTTAGCTAAAAAAGGGGACCTCTTGCATCCCGGTTTCTTGCCCGCCCCGAAGGGTTTTTTCCTTTGACATTCGCCTCCCAAAAGGGGGAACCTTGAATTCCCCCGATGTCTCCGGTCTCCTGGGAGGGGTCGACTTGAACCCCCAGTCCGTGTTTAAAACGGTCCCCCGAAAAGCAGAACTGATCGCCGATCCTGGTTTTTCTCGCCTGCGCTAAGGGCGTTTTTCTCCCCAAGACGAAAAGGGGATGAACACCAAGGGGGTGATGTTGTTAATTCCTGGCAGAAGAATGGCCCCCGGGGGGCCGGGGAGAGCAGTTTTTTGTGGCTAAAGGATTTATAAAATCTCGTTATTAAAACAGCCCCCCTCGTTTTAGATACAACTGGGTTTCTCCAACTTTCCTTCCTTGTCCTTGCCTTCCTCTCTGTTTTTGGGGGGGCTGAGGGGGCAGTTGTACTTGCCAAAGAGCCCAAAACGTGCTTACCTTAAGGAGGGTGGAGCGGATGGTGGGGGCTTCCCCGGGGGGTGCCAGAGGAACCCCCCCTTAGACCGACCAAAAAAAAGGGAGGAGGAAAAAAGCTCCATTTCCCCTTGTGTAAGGTCCAAACAGTGGAAATTCCCGGTAAAAACAACAGGTAAGGGGATTTTTTGTGGCACGAAAACCCCTCTTCCCCCTTAGCAAACTTTAAAAAGAGCTTTTCCCGAGCAGACTTGAACAACTAGAAAACAAACTACTGACAACCTGGTTTTTTTTTTTGGAGGAGGGGGGGAAAATGGGTTATAAGGGACTTTAAACCTTAACAGAGTTTTCCCCCCCCACTTTGTAGGTTTGGCCTCTCTCTAAACCTTTGGCCCCGTGCATGGGGGGGCAAGATTATAGAGTTCCCGGCCTTATGGGGCCCCCCCCTTGTTTGTTTTAAAAAGGAGGACTTTGGGGGGGCCTGGGGCCGGGCACAATGGGGTGGGGCCCCCCAAATTTATCCCTGACTGGGAAACCTTGGGACAACAACGTGGGTGCAAAAAAGTTTTCAAAATGGGAAAAAAAAACCCGCTTTTCTTTGTCCCCTTTTGAAAATTTTTTGGGGACCTATGACAAATTCCTCCCAAGCTCAGCTACAGCTAAAACAATTAAAGGGAAAAAAGGAAAAGGCCTTCAATTTGTTTTAAACAAAAGAAAATCTGTTGTCCTAAAATCTGTTTTTTAAAAAAAAAAAATTCAACGACTTTCAAAACTGATTTTCAAAACCTCAAAAAACATGGGTTAAAAAATTTCTCAGGAACTCCCTTTAGCCACAGGCCCCCAGTACCCCAAATCGCACCCTTACTTCCTTTTTTGCTGACTCAGTAAAGGGTTTAACATCCCTTCCCCGGTAGATCTTTTTTATCCTGATTTCCCCGAACAAAGTAAAGTTTGTGAAGAAAAACTTTTGAAAAGGGCTTTTTATTTTCCTGGGGTTTGGGTTTTAATTGGCTTTTGGTGGAAGACCCCGGCAATTAAAAATTTGTTGGGTGCCATTTGAACAAACAGCTCCTCTCAAAAGGGAATAGGATAAAAAACGCTAGTCCCTGGTTCATTTGGAGCTGGCTTTTGGCCCAACAACACCATGGTGTGCAAAACCCAAAAGAAAAAGAGGAGAAAGGGCAAAAAAAAATGAATCCCCTTTTAAAAAACCTGTTGCCCAAAACCCCCCCCAAAAAATTCGGAAAACTGTCCAATGAAAAAAAAATTTTTGTTTGGGGCCCCCAAAAAAATCTAGGTTTTTGTCCCAAAAAAAAAAATGGATTATTTGTTTTTAATGGGACCTCCTTTCCCCCAAATTTTCCCCATCAACCCCATATCGTCCTACCTTTCTCAGGAATCCCCTCTTTCCCTTCAGCCTATTCTGGGTCTAGGGGCCTTGAAAACCGCCCCTGGACCTCACCCAAAACTCTGGCTCAGTAAAACGATTTTAAGATTAAAATTCTAGAAAAATATAAAGTACTTAAAATTTAAAAAATGAACTAAAATGAAGTTTTTTAAAGAAAAAGAGAGACATTTGAAGGGACATAAAACATTTTTTTTGTTCCTAGAAAAGAAATTGTTCCAACTATTAAAATGAACGAAAATTAAGTTTCCTTTTTCCTTGAAAATTTTAAATTAATGAAGACATTTGGAAAAAGCAACACTAAACCTGGAAACATTGGAAAAGATTCAGAAGGTGTAACTGCGGGGTGGTTAAGTAGCAATTTGATATGGCTTAAAGCCCTAATGATAGGCCCCAAATTTCACATAAAAAAAAGGAAAAGGGGTGAAAAAACTTTAATTTCCCGGGAAAGCAAAAATTTTAAAGGAAAAAGGGAAAAGCAATAGGTTCCCCAAAAAAAAAGGGCTGACAAAAAAAGCTCTAAAACAAACCCCAAATGGGCTTTATACAGTAAGAAAAAAGGTCGAGAAAAATTTTGGGGGGGGGAGTAATTTTTTTTCCCAAGTTTGTTCCAGGGGAGAAGCATTTTAAATAAGTCAAAGGTTGTTGTTTTGGGGGTTTTAAGTTGACCCAAATAAGGGGGGAAAGGGGGGACTGGCAGTGTCGTTTAAGCCTCCATCACTTTCCTCTGAAAGTAAAGCCTGATTTTAAAACAAAGGGGGGTCCAACTAACGTGGGATTGGGTAGGGGGTGGGACATGTGGGGAATTCCCTGAAGAAGAGGGAAACAAAAAAAATCACCCCTTCCTACTTGGGGTTCCCCCATCCCTTGGGCAAAAACGAGACAGTAATGACTAAAAAGTTACTTTAAAACCAATAGTTTTTTACTCCTTTGGTTTTATTTAAAACCTAGGACCTGAGTTTTAAATTTAACAGGCGTAGCAAAAAGGATTAATTTTGAATTTGGGGTTGACAACGTGTTTAGAGACTTTTTAATTTGTTGAACAAAAAAGAACTTTTATCCTGCCTTTCTCTTTCCTTTGGGAAAAGCTTCCCCCGTTTTTTCCTTTACCCCTTAATGATTAAAAGTTGAATTTGTTTTTTTCTTCCCACCGGGGCCCCTTTCAGTTTTTCCACCCAACTTCCCCAAAAAACTCATTGCCCGGGCCAGGGCATGGTTTCTGAAAGTTGAAGGAGTTCCCAGAGGTGCTGAGCACTTGTTGGCTGTTTCCCCTCAGTCTGCGCTCCAAGTGATCCCAAAGCATCTGAATCTGGGTGTAGGTGAGGGGACTGTGGAGGCCAGGTGGTCTGATGCAGCACTCCACTCACTCTCTCCTTCTTGGTGTGATATAACCCTCCACACAGCCTGGAGGGTGTGTTTGGGAGTCGTGTCTGTTGAAAAACAAATGATGGTCCAACTAAGCGCCAAAGCAGATGGGATGGCACGTGGCTGCAGAATGCTGTGGTAGCTTATGCTGGATTCAATGTGCCTTGAATTTGGAACAAATGAGCAAGAGTGTGAGCAGCAAAGGCCCCACACCATCACACCTCCTCACATAAAGAATTATTAGGAACTAGAAGGTGTCCAAACTTTTGACTGGGACTGTAAATAAAGCAGCAATGATGGAGGCTAAGTGGAAGAGACACAAGAGAAGGCAAGAAATAAAGATGGGTCCAAAATGGTGAAGGGAGAAAATTAAGCTGTGTATACAAATGCAGTTCCAAGTTACTGTCCAAATAATGAAAATGTTTTTCTACTGTGTGTGTAGAAAGCTACCTGGGGTGCAACTTGCTCAGATGCTCCTGAAGTTTAGTCGACCCCCCCTTGGACCTGAAAATGTCAAAGGCGGGGATGTATTTGTGAGAGTCTTTGAGGTTGTGTTTGACAATATCCCTGGTAAGTATTAGAGACTTTGCTGTGGAACTCACAGATGTCTTACAGACATCTTTAACACAGCTAGCCAGGCTGTTGTCCCCGTGCCTCAAGCCTCCACCAATCATTCCTTGCCGAAGAACCCGTCTCCCTCTGCTTCAATGACTATGGCCCTGTTGACTCACCCCATCCTAATGAAGTGTTTGGACAGTTAGTCATGCATGACATCAAGTCATCTCTCCCCACCCTGGACCCATTTCAGTTTTATGGTCCCCCTGACTGATATGCATCTCAAGCCCTCCACTACCCCGGGCCCGGTGGTGCAGTGTCAACCCTCCCCCTGAACGTGGAAAAGCGAGAGATCATCATAGACCTGAGGAGGCGCCGCCGGCCCCTCCACTAACCATCAACTGCTGCTGTGGAAGAGTTAGCAGCAAAGTTCCTGGTGCACATCTCAGAAGACCTCTCCCGGTCAGACAACACTGCATCACTGACCAGCAAAGCCAACCCTGACTCTACTTCCTCCATAAACTGAGGAACCAGGCCCAGCCCCATCATGTGCAGTTTCTAAGGCAGCATGGAAACATCCTGACCAGCTGCATCACTGTAGTACGGCACCTGCACGGTCCTGTCAAGGAAAACTACATCAGGTAGTGAAGCAGCTGGATGTGGGGGTCTCTCTCCCTCCCTCCAGGACATCTAGCCACTCGCCTCACCTGCAAACCCTGCATTCGCATCCACCGTCCCAAAAACTTCTTAAATCTGCTGCCATCCCGAAGGAGACTGAGAGCCTCCAGGCCAGGACCAGCAGACTGAGAGACAGCTTGGTCCACAAGCTGTCAGGATGCTGAACTCAACGGAAAAAAAGTTCGCTCCTCCCGGGGGCTCAATCCAAGAGATGGGGCGGTTAATGTCTAAAGCGAGCAATCCACCCTCCGGGTTTAAAAGGCAGTGTGGAGACATTTCGGTTTTGAGCATAGGGGCAAAAGGGCCTTGACAAACCTACTCTTTATGTAAAGCGTAAAACAAAAATTAAGTCAATGGCAACCAACAAATATGAGGCAAACCTCGCCGTTTTCATCCAGAATTAGATGAGCGTCGGTTGTTGCCAACCAACAAACAATCGGGAAAGGGTTTTCAACATCCTCAAACTCTGAAAGAGCAAAACAAATCCCTGCGTCCCGTCGCAACTTATTTCAACAACAAGGATTTTGAGCTATGATCGGACGTTGGACCCCGATACAGACTCCCAGCGAAAAACATTTCACAGACGCCATCCTGAAACTTCAAGGACTAAAACCCGGTGTGGGAATTTTA
>JAFBJY010000278.1:0-46419 GCA_016801885.1 Toxotes chatareus
TTTGTTTTCTTTGGGCGCTTTTGTTTTCCCCTAAAAAGAAATGTTTTGGCCCAACGGATATACACAGGGGTAGACCTGTGGTCCTAACTGCTCAACAAATCAGATAAGCTAATAATTAAGCATTTTCCAAATGGACTTCATGTGTCTTCCATCTTGGTGCTAAGTTATTAACACGCTGCACCAATGGCTCTATGGCAAGTACCTGCCCCAAGAAAAACGTCCCATCATCTCAAACACTTGAAGAAGAAGAGCTCAATTTGGACAAGCCTGATTTCTCCAACTCCACTGAGGAATATTGCTGCCACTCACAGTTCTACTAAAATCAAAGCATACCTGTCTCTGTGCAGTAGGAGCTCCTGTGTCTTTGTCCTCCTGGTCCTGCATCTTCTCCTGTCCTGAGTGTTTGTCCCAATTTCAGCATGGTCTCCTCCTCCTCCTCTTGCCTGGCTCAGACTGAGAGGACTCTCCCTCTTTTACTTATGGTCCCTCACTCTCTGCATGTCCACTGCTCCTATGGCTGGCTGGGCTGTTTGATGAGGAGAGTCTGCAGGGGCAGCTTCAGTGGGTTACCTGATGCTGCAGGGGCAGACACGGACAGGTGTTGGACCTTCTGGGGTGGAGTCCCAGGTGGGCAGTGGTGCAATTTCTAAACATAAAGACAGATTTTAGGCCAAATTTATAATTTGAAACCAAAAAAAAAAACATCTAGGAAAGACTGTGTTTCTTGTGTTGATGGTAGAAGTGAAATCAGGTGGTGAGGCTGTACCAGTCTCAGGTGTTTGGCTGAGAGAGGACTGGTATGTGGATGCTGGCAGGTGAGGACCGGACCGGTGTTAAATCCTGACTTTCCACCGGCCAAAGAAACGGGGTTGTGGGTTAGGACATGTTTTGAGACATTTGGTATGTCCAGGTTTTGACCCAGCAGCACCTCCTCACCATTGTGGTCTCAGCCCAGAGCTGTATACGCCAAGCGTCGCGGCCCAGGAGCTCTGCTTTGTATCCCTCCGACCGCAAGACGACCTGGATCCTGACAAACCTTCACCGGTGTGCTCTCTTTCTCCCCTCCTCTGCCACTCCCTCCTTCTCCTCCTCCCTCTTCTCCCTCTCCTCCTGGTTCTGTCCAATCCCACCCCCTCTTAGCCCTCTCCTCCTCCTTCCCAGGCCCTCCTCCCCTCCTCTCCTTCTCTCTCTCCCTCGCCTCCTTCTGGCTTCCTCTCTCTCCTCCCCTCCTGCTTCTTCACCTCCTCTGTGTGGTTCTGGTCACGCCCTCTTCGTCCCCTCTGTTGACTTTCTCTCTTCTGTCCTGCTCTGCCATTAGAGACAGATGCCCTTTGTCTCTTGGGCACCTGCAGCACTGTCCTTTCCTGCTTCAGATGGATTGACTCCTTTATTGTCTCCTACTGTCTCTGTGACAGTTTATCAGCAGATGCTTCCTCACATGTCTGTATCCATGACTGCTTCTGCTTTGGCGTCTTGGTGCAGCTGCTGAAGAGTGAGAAACAGCAGCGCTTAGGCTCATGGCTTCTGATGCTGTCTTTGCTGGCATCTTTCTCCCAAAGCTTGGTGTTCCAAAATGCGCTTCTCTGTGTGCTCTTTCATCTTGTGGTCAGTCAGTCCCAGAAGCATCTTTTTCCACCTCCTCAAAGGAGTGCTGAGACTTCTCTATATGGACAGCCTCTCCTCTTCCTCTGCAGCTGCTGCTGTTTGGCTGCTTTTGCCGTTAGCAGGTGCATCCTATGACCAGGCACAAGGAGCTATTGAGCAGTGTGACATCAAACACATGCATGCTAAGCTGACACTGCAGGACATCATGCCAGTAGTAGATAAGACATATGTCTAACTGAATAATGAGCAAGCACTGCCAATCAATTACCGACCTCAGACGGTACTCAAGGCACGTGGTAGACTTTTGTCTGTGTGTTGGCCTTGGGGTCCTCAAGGCTTGTGGGAGGAAGAACAGGGGTTGTTCTGGATGATGCACTTGAAACGCGTCTGGAAGCGCTTGTAAACAGAGAATGCCATGAAGGCAGTCGCCATCTCACACACTTGACCTAAGCAGGAAGAGGCACAACATCACATCAACAGCATGTTACAGGTCTTTACAGATAAAGAGTAAGATGTGATTTGGATTTTCAGCCAGGACAGAGCTGTGTGTGAGGACACGGATATTCAGGACAGGGTGGCTGAGGATCTCATGGATTAGCATGTCTGCAGCTGCACAGACAAACAGCACTCCTGTGTTGTTGAGCACAAGGGTCTTGATGATTTGCGTACCAAAGCGTGGCACCAGTTTTTGGACCTCAGAGGAGCCAGAGGGCATGTTAGGGGACATTACTGATCACTGGGTTATTTGCCCAGCCCACTGGAACAGTATTCTCCTGGAGGACACAAAGGACATACAATCACTGATTAGCTAAAGCGGATAATTAGTGGATCAAGGTTCACAAGAAGACTAAAGCAGAAGATATACAGAAGACATATTCATTACCATCAGTAAATGAGGGTTTCTGCAATATTACTATACAGAAGGATCAATAGGACCTTTTATTGTCATTCCTGTACATTTACATGTTATGGTACGCAAAATAAGAACTCAGGTCCCAGTTAGCCATCAAGAGGCAAGATGTAAGATGTAAGAGTGAAAAATATAAATATAAAAATAAACATAAACATAAGGAAAATATAAAGATATAAACATTTAAATAAAGATAAGATAAGGAAGCCGAGATTAGCATATGCATAAATACGCATGTGCAAGTAGTGGCGAAGTAATGCACCCTAATGATAGTGTTGTAAATGGGTGAGGAGGGGAAGGGGGTGGGGAGGGTGTCTACAGGGCATGGCTAGATGTTCAACAGCCTTACAGCTCTAGGGAAGAAGCTGTTCCTGAGCCTGGTGGTCCTGCTCCAAATGCTCCTCGATCATGCGTGCCTGAGGAGGGGTTGGAAGAGACTGTGTGCAGGATGGGTGGAGTCCTTCATGATGCTGGGAAGGCCCTCCCTCTGCATCGTGCTGTGTGTAGAGGTCTGAGGTGGTGGCAGGCTGTTCCCCACAGTCCTCTTTGCAGCCTTTACCACCCTCTGCAGAGCCTTCCTCTCAGCAGCAGTGCAGCTGCCATGCCACACAGTGATGCAGGTGCAGAGGACGCTCTCCACCGCACAGTGATAAAGCTCCTCAGGACTGAGCTTCCAAGTCCAGCTTGGCCGCAGCTTCCTGAGAAAGTAGAGGTGCTGGTGGGCCTTCCTGACCAGATGAGATGTGTTGTTTTTCCAGGTGAGGTCCTTGATGATGTGCACACTCAGGTACTACAGAAGCTGGAGACCACCTCCACAGCTCTGCTCCAGATGTTCCACCTCCTCTCTGTACTCTGACTCATCGTTGTCAGTGATCGTCCCTACTACTGCTGTATCGTCCATAAACTTCACTATATGACAGCCTGCGGTGTCTCACTGAGCAGTCATATGTCAGCAGGAGTGAACAGGAGAGGGCTCAGTACACAGCCCTGCAGCGAGCCAGTGCTGAGGGTAATGGAGGAGGAGATGGTGTTGCTTGTGGATTCTGACAGTCTGTGGTCTGTTGGTCAGAAAGTCCAGGACCTAGTTCCCCAGTGTGGGACTCTCAGACCGAGGAGGGAGAGCTTCTGTACCAGGGTCTGTGGGATGATGGTATTGAAGGCTGATGAGAAGTCCAGGAAGAGCAGAGGGACGTATGAGTTCCTGCTCTCCGGGTGGTTGAGGGTGTGTGGACCACTGATGAGACGGCGTCATCAGTGGAGTGGTTCTTCCTGTAGGCGCATCTGGTGGGGTCCACAGTAACATCAATGGAGTCTTGATGTGGCCCATGACCAGCCTCTCAAAGCACTTCATGACTACAAGGGTCAGAGCTGTGGGCCGGTAGTCATTGAGGCCTCTGTCACTGTGGGAGCACTTGGGGCCACGGGGACAATTGTGGCAGTCTTTTTAAGCAGGTGGGGACAGATGCCAGTGACAGTGAGGTGTTAAATGTGTCAGTCAGCACCTCAGACAACTGATGAGTACAGTCCCTCAGTACCCGCCCTGGGATGTTGTCGGGCCTGCAGCTTTAGGTTAATTCCTGTAAGGGTTCTCTTCACTTCAGCTGTGGTCACACTGAGGGTGTGTCACTGGGTGGTGGTGTGAGTCTGGTGCTGGAGGGGGGTGCCAGATCCTCGAAGCGGGCATAGAATCTGTTGAGTGCATCTGGCAGGGAGGGGTTGTTGTAGTTTCAGATGTGCACTTGGCGCCCTTCCACATGCCCGGGCGCCGTTGGAGGTGAAGTGACCCTGAATTTTCTGAGCATATGGGCTGGCCCTCGAGATGCCTGCTGTCAGTTCTTCTTTCTCGCCACTCAGCGCTGATGCCTCACCTGCCCTGAACGCAGCATCCCTAGCTTTCAGCAGAGCTATGACTTCAGCATTCAGCCAGGGTTTCTGGTTTGTGAAGCAGGTTACTGTCCTGGTGGTATGCACGCCATCAGCACACACTTGGAGATGAAGCCAGGACGGAGAAGATGTATTCCTCTAGGTCCACCTCTCTCTCATATGTAGCTGCCTCCCTGAAGACCTGCCAGTCTGTGCACTGACTGTCCTGGAGCACAGAGGCTGCATCACTGGGCCACTGGAGCCACCTGTGTAAAGATGTTTTTTTAGTGTTAATCAGCAGTTACTGCTCAAGGTTCAAAACAACTAGAAATGCTGCACTAGATTAGATTAGATTAGATTAATTCAACTTTATTGTCATTACACATGTACAAGGACAGGGTAACATCAAGATGGCGGCCTGCTGGGACACGCAGCGGCTGCTCTCCGTCCCAACGAGTGACAGTGTTTACATGTTTTTTGTCGTGTCGAAGATCGTGCTTTTTTGTTTTTTTTTGTTAGATTCGTTATGTCCACCTCCACCAAGCGCACATACAGCCGGGATTTACTGCTCAGCATCAGCAGAAATAATCCACCTAACTCCACACCTGAATGAGCTACGGGACATACTTGCGGGACTGCGGCCTGCTCCGGGGGAGCATTCACCGTCACCGACCCTAACTCCCAGATCTCGCCCACAGTGGAGGCGCGCCACAGGCGTGAAAGTGAGAGAAAACAGAAGAGGGTGTAGCGCGGAGGAATCCAGGATAGGCTAAGCAGCCAACCCAAACAAGCCTGCCATCCCCACCATCGTGATTGTCCAATGTACGCTACGCTGGACAACAAGCTAGATCACGACGCCTACTCCGGTCTACTATGAAGTCTGTGAGAGAATGTTGTGTCTTTGTGTTTGTGGAAACATGGCTCAACAACAGCATTCCCGACAGCGCCCATTCATCTGGATCGCTAACATGCTATCGGGCAGACAGAGCTCTCTCCGTCAAGGAGGAAAGACTCAAGGCAGGGACTCTGTGTTTAATCAATGACGCCTGGTGTCGTGATGTTGCCAGATCAGCAAACACTGTTCACCACTGCTGGAGATCGTTATTATCAAATGCAGACCGCTCTACCTTCCGAGGGAATTCACAGCCATATTGCTTGTTGCTGTTTACATCCTCCTAGCTCCAACAACAACAACAGGAGTGAGGCACAGAACGAACTGTACCAGCAGGTCAGTGAGCAGTAGAGCCCACCGGGATGCCTTTCTTGTTCTGGCGGGCGTGATTTCAAGCATGCAGACCCAAAGTCTGTGCTTCCCAAAGTTCACAGCCACATGAACTTTCCCACACGGGAAATAACATCTTGGACAATGTTTTCACCAAAGATTCAAAGGGTTTATTGTCATTTGCACAGTAAGGAAACAGGTTTCCCTGTACAATGAAATTCTTACTTTGCTCTTCACCCAGAGTGCCATACTGAAATGTTGTAAGTAAAATAAAATAGATAAATAATAGTATTTACAAAATATTAACAAGAGCATAAGTGAAAAAAAAGTTACATAAAATATAAACTGTACTGATATATACAAATCAGCTGTTGTGCAAATTCAGCTGAGAGTGAAGTGAAGACTGTGCAAAAGAACTGTTATGTGAACAGTGCGGTATGTGTGCAGTTATTAAGGTGCAGAACAGTAATAAATAATAACAGTCAGTATGTATGTGCAAAAGTTGCAGCCTGTTATTACAGACTCCTGTCAGCTGTTGAGGAGTCTGATGGCAGGCGGGAAGAAAAGAGTTTTTAAGTCTGGTGGTCCTGCACTTCACACTCCTGTACCTCCGGCCTGAAGGGAGGAGAGTGAACAGACCTTGTTGTGGGTGGGTGGGGTCCTTGATGATGGAGGCAGCTCTCCTGTGGACTCTGCGCTGGTAGATGCTCTGCAGAGAGGGCAGAGGAGTCCTGGTGATCTTAGGCGCAGTCTTCACCACTCTCTGCAGGCGTTTGCGGTCCATGGCAGTGGAGCTGCCGTACCACCTGATGATGCAGCTGGTCAAGATGGACTCAACAACGCAGCTGTAGAAGTTCCTGAGGATCTTTGGTGACATGCCAAACTTCCTCAGCCTCCTCAGGAAGTACAGCCGCTGCTGAGCTTTCTTCACCAGCTGTGTGGTGTTGAGTGTCCAGGTGAGGTCGTGGCTGAGGTGGACCCCCAAGTATTTAAAGCTGCTCACCCTCTCCACTTCCAGACCCCGGATAAGTAGTGGCTGATGAGGGCTCCTCTCCTTCCTCATGTCCACTATCATCTCCTTGGTCTTGTCTGTGTTGAGGTGAGGTTGTTGTCCTCACACCATGTCACCAGAGTGGCCACCTCCCTCCTGTAGGCTGCCTCGTTCCCGCCAGTGATCGTCCTATCACGGCGGTGTCGTCTCTGCAAACTTCAGGATGATGTTGTCCTTGTGAGAGGCCACACAGTCGTGGGTGAACAGGGTGTAGAGGATGGGACTGAGGACACAGCCCTGTGGTGTGCCGATGTTTGTGATGATGCTGGCTGAAGTCTTGTTCCCTATTCTGACAGACTGAGGCCTGCCAGTCAGAAAGTCCAGGAGCCAGTCACAGATGAAGGGGTGTAGTCAAGGGAGAACAGTTTGTGTGTGAGCTTGTGGGGAATGACCGTGTTGAATGCAGAACTGTAGTCAATAAAGAGCATCCTGATGTAGGAGTCCTTATTCTCCAGGTGTGAGAGGGAGATGTGCAGTGCTGCGGCGATAGCATCTGAGGTGGACCTGTTGGACGGTGGGCGTGCTGCAGGGGGTCCAGTGTGGCGGGATGCTGCTCTGAATGTGGGGCAGTACCACTCTCTCAAAGCACTTCATAATGATTGGAGTGAGTGCTACTGGCCTGTAGTCATTCAGGCAGGTGGGGGGCTCTTCTTGGGGAGGGACAATGGTAGTGGTCTTGAAGCAGGAGGGAACAGTTCTCTGGCTGAGGGAGAGGTTGAATATGGAGGTGAGAACGTCTGTCAGCTCGTTGGCACATGCTCTGAGGGCTCGTCCAGGAATGTTGTCTGGTCCTGCCGCCTTGCGAGGTTGATCCTCCTCAGGGCTTTGTGTACCTGGGCTGATGAGGCGACTGGTGGGGGTGAGGGGGTGTAGTGGTCTGAGAGTCTGTGGGCCTCCTCTCTGTGTGGGCGGTGGAGGTCTCAAAGCGGGTGTAGAATGTATTGAGGTCATCAGGCAGGCTGTCTGTGGCACTGATGGTACTGGTGCTGCTTCTGTAGTCCGTGATGTGCTGCAAGCCCTGCCACATGCGCCCAGAGTCGGCAGTGGAATAGAAGCCATCCAGCTTCTCTCTGTACTGCCTCTTGGCAGCTGTGATGGCCTTTCTCAGTCCGTACTTTGCAGCTTTGTACTCAGCCTCATTGCCAGATGTAAATGCAGTGGAGCGAGCACGCAGCATGTGGCGTACCTGACTGTTTATCCAGGGCTTCTGGTTAGGAAACTTCCTGACTTGGATGGTGGGCACGATGTCCTGACAACATCCCTGGTCGAGTATTGAGAGACTGTGCTGCGGAACTCACAGATGTCTTCACAGACATTTTTAACACATCACTGAGCCAGGCTGTTGTCCCCATGTGCCTCAAAGCCTCCACCATCATTCCCGTGCCGAAGAAGCCGTCTCCGTCCTGCTTCAATGACTACCGTCCTGTTGCACTCACCCCCATCCTAATGAAGTGCTTTGAACGGTTGGTCATGCATCACAATAAGTCACCCCCCCCACCCTGGACCCTTTTCAGTTTGCATATCGGTCCAACCGCTCGACCGATGATGCAATCTCAACAGCCCTCCACTCAGCCCTCACACACCTGGACACTCAAAACTCATATGTCAGAATTCTGTTTATAGACTTCAGTTCAGCATTCAACACAATCATCCCTCAGCAACTCATTCACAAACTGGACCAACTGGGGATCAACACCTCAATGTGCAACTGGCTGCTGGACTTCCTGACAGGAAGTCCACAGGCAGTACGGGTCGGCAGCAACATTTCCAGCACCATCACACTGAACACGGGGGCCCCCCAAGGATGCGTGCTGAGCCCCCTCCTCTTCACCCTGCTGACCCATGACTGCACACCGTCACACAGCTCCAACCTCTTCATCAAGTTTGCAGATGACACAACTGTGGTAGGTCACATCAACAACGACGATGAGACATACTACAGGAGTGAGGTGAGCCGCCTGGCCGAGTGGTGCAGTGTCACCTCTCCCTGAACGTGGAGAAGACAAAGGAGATCGTCATAGACTTCAGGAGAGCGCACGCCCAGCACACCCCACTAGCCATCAATGGTGCTGTTGTGGAGAGAGTGAGCAGCACCAAGTTCCTGGGTGTGCACATCTCAGAAGACCTCTCCTGGTCAAAAAACACTGCATCACTGACCAGCAAAGCCCAACAGCGACTCTACTTCCTCCGTAAACTGAGGAGAGCCAGAGCCCCAGCCCCCATCATGTGCAGTTTCTACAGGGGCACCATAGAGAGCATCCTGACCAGCTGCATCACTGTGTGGTATGGCACCTGCACAGTGTCCTGCCGCAAAAAGCTACATCGTGTAGTGAGAGCAGCTGAGAGGGTCATGTCTCTCTCCCCTCCCTCCAGGACATCTACCACAATCGTCTCATCCGCAAAGCCCTCTGCATTGCTGGTGATCCCACCCACCCGTCCAACAGCTTCTTAAGTCTGCTGCCATCCGGAAGGAGACTGAAGAGTCTCCGGGCCAGAACCAGCAGACTGAGAGACAGTTTTGTCCACCATGCTGTCAGGATGCTGAACTCTCTCCCTGCCTTGCCCCCCCCCGGAGGACCCCCGCACACACAAACCCTAAACCCTCACCTACATCCCCCCTCTGAACCCCCCCCGGAACTATGGACTCACTCCCACATACACACACACACACCACTGGGTTGAAACAGATCTTGCACCGGCACTTACATTCAGCTGCTGCAATATAACCCTGTTATTGCTTAAATTACATCATTTGAGCTAAAAATTACACACAAATTCTTTTGTGTCATTGATTTTTGTATTATATACAAGTATTTCTCTTCTCAAGTAGGTCTTTTCTCTCAACTACTGAGATATGTTTATACTGTTTATACTGTTGTTTTGTATTTTTGATGGAACTGTGTGTTTATACTGTCTTTAATTATCTATCTACTGTAACACTGTGGGCCAAGGGAGCACTGCAATTTCAAAACCTATGTATGACCTGTACATATGGTTTTGACAATAAAGCTGACTTTGACTTTGACTTGTGGCCTGAGAAGCAAACATACTCCAGTCTGTGTGTAGAAACCTGTCCTGAAGTACAGAGTCTGTCCCCGCTGGCCACACTTTGATGGTCTTCACTGCTGGCTTCACACGGTTGATGAGGGGTGAATATTTGG
The DNA here is from genome assembly GCA_016801885.1 of Toxotes chatareus. Classification (NCBI taxonomy): domain Eukaryota; kingdom Metazoa; phylum Chordata; class Actinopteri; family Toxotidae; genus Toxotes; species Toxotes chatareus. Next base: position 9,813 of record JAFBJY010000278.1, read on the forward strand.
GGATGAGGAACAGAGAAAGGTGATCAGACTGTCTCAGGTGGGGGAGGGGAGTCGCGGTGTAAGCTCCAGCAATGTTTGTATAAACATGATCTAAAGTTTTGTCTCCTCTGGTGGGGCAGGAAACATGCTGGTGAAATTTTGGGAGCACAGTCTTTAAGTTTGAGTGGTTGAAATCACCCGCCACAATAAATGCAGCCTCCGGGTGAGCAGTCTGTTGTTTGCTAATGGCTGCATGAAGTTCCTTCATAGCAAGCTTGGCATTAGCATCTGGGGGAATACAGCACAAGCGCAAGATGACTAAGCACATGATGAACGACGCAAGCACACAAAAGGAAGATATTTAATATAGAAGATTAGAGCAGAGGAGGAGACAAAGATGATGAGTGTCCTGTAAAGGATGTGGGTGAATGATGAGAGGCCTTACCGGTGTGCTGAGGCCAATACGCTGTTTGACATGGATTATCTTCAGCTCACAGTCTTTAATCTTGGTGGGGATGAAGGAGTGGACTTTCACTATCTGTTGAGCAATCTCCGTGTCTGCCACTGACACAAGCACCTAACATACAATAAGGATGTTTTTTTAACACAGTGCTGTAGGAAGATGAACTTTGTAACAGGTCAACAATCCAGAAACTAGTATCTATGGACAGATTGAGTGTGTGGACTGTCCACAAAGCAGTCCCACTGAGCCTGTGATAGTAGTTTAAGCTATGACAGAAGCAGCTTGCATGGCTACATGTATTACTGGTGTCCAGGTGTTTTCTCCTCTCCTCCTGGTGTGATCACACCAACCTTTCCCATTTGTTTTGCCAGGATGAGGTCCGAGGGCGTGTCAAAGGACTGGATCAGCCTGATGTTGTCACTCTCTGAGCAGCTGCTCTCAGGAAGTCCTGTGATCAACACCATGCCTTTCTGTAGGAGACATTACAGAACAAGTGAATTTAACAGACATTTAGCTGAACTCAGGTTTTCCTTTTTAATACATTTCCAAAGATAAAATTCTGTTTTCAGACTGATGAGGGGGAAAATGACCTGAAAGGATTTTAGTATCAGGCTGAAACACAAGAAAATGTGATGGAAGTGAAGAAAACTGTACCTCATCAGACATCTTGTGTTCAGCCTCAGCTCCTACACTGGGGAGTAGGAGGGGAAGATGCTACACTCAGTATGTTTTCATACACATCCCAACTACAAGCCAGCAAAAGCAAGACATCACAAACCAGACTACATGTGACTAAGCTAGTTTATTCCATGTGATCAGGTATAGTTAACAGACTATGATTTTAACTAGATATACTGAGTATTTCTTGACAGTGATAGATGTGGATATATTAGCACTGACTGTCTGCAGACTAGCAGTGGCGGTTTTCTGTTGTCCTACCTGAGTCTTCCCCGGCAGGACCCTTCTCCTGTCCTGAAGCAGGTTTGCTGTGAAGTCAGAAATAATCATATCTGAGTGCAGGTTTGAAATGGGCAGGTTGAGTGAACAACATAGCGTGCTCTATAGGTTCAGGTCAGGGGACATTGCTGGCCACATATGAGACCTCCGACTTCCTGAATTGGGCTGTGACAGATACAGAAAAGCACGATGTGGGTGGAGCATTATCATCCATGAACAGAAAGTTGAAATTGTGCTGGCGATTGGGGGATGATGATGGGTTCTATGATGTCTCTGAGATAAGAACGTGGCAGTGACAGAGAGCCATCTACAATAACCAAATCTGTTTTGCACTGACTGGTGATGCCTGCAGACTGGTGCACCTCCTCCACAAAAGCAAACCTGTGTCTGTGTGTGTCTTGATGTAAGTCTGCTGATGACACACCAAGTTCATGAGCAACATCTGACTGCCTGCCTTCTGGCCAGAGTGGCGCTGCTACCAAATCCGTCCAGTAGCGTCCTGTGTTTCATGGCTGTTTGAATAGTGAACTTAGAATGACTTACTGACAATATGAGCCTTTTGCTACATAGAATGTTGAAATTGATGCCACATTGAAAGGTTTATCTTTTAACCAGTATTACTTTTTAGTGGCCCCAATATGTAAGGCACACCCTGTACACAGTGTGACCATTATGTAAAACACAAGGCGGTGTGTCTATAACCCCAATAGATGCCTCTATCTCAAAAATCTCTGAAGTGAAACAAACACCGTGTGGATGACATCCACTGAGTCTCTCACAATATCCTAACTTATTGTAGCAGGTAGTGCATATGTATATATATACAATTACCTCCTATCCAAAAAACCTCTGAAGTGAAACAAACACCATGTGTATGACATCCTGAGTCTCTCACTATCGATCTCTCCTAATACAACAAAACAGAAAATAAGCATCCTCTGTTTTCAAGAAATGGACTGATTACTGAAACATGTTCTTTCTTTTTGCCTGTAATATTCACAACATGAGCAAACTGCAACACTGACTACACTTTCGTTTTTCTTCTGTTTTTTTTCCTATCATCTGTTTGAAACTGCTCTGGAACATCAAATCTCAAAGTGAAATTTCTTGTAAAACACATGAACGCAGTAGATACTCTTAGACGATACCTTCTGTCCTTGGCTCTTCTCACTCTCTTCTTCTGAGCACGGCATGAGGATCACGCTGTTGATCTTGCCAAAGGACCCACCAAGTCAGTAACTTCCTGCTCCGAGGCGTGGTTTGGAATGCCTGTCAGATAAAGCAGACCATCTGAAACAGACGAGCCCAGAGAGGCTGGAGTGGCTGTTTTCTTCTTCTTCTTGGCTGGAGGAGGCCTGGCACACTACAAAGCAACAGCATTAGTCTTTGGTTAGTTTTAGGCTGAAAGAAGTGTGAGACATAGTTAGCTGTGGCTGAGCTTGGTCCAAAACACTGGAATTCTGTGACAAGCTTTACACAACTAAAGAGAAAAAACATCCACTGTGTCAGCCGCCTTGTTACTTGCTGTCTCAGCCATCTTAGTTCCAGTCTTCATCCCGCTCTTGACACTTGTGATGTTGGACTGTCCACGTTTGGAGCTGTGAGCCACCTTAGAGGAGGGTGGATGTCGGGCTGGTGTCAGTGGAGTCATGGTGTGGACGCTTCCCACCGATGCCAGAGGAACCCCCTGTAGACACAGCACGAAGCAAAGGGAGGACGGAAAGCAAAGAAAGCTCCACATCACTCTTGTGTAAGGCTCCAAAACTAGAAGTGATGTCAGAAATCTCAGGTAAACAACAGGTAAAGTGTGGTTTTAGATGAGCACAGACAAACTCTCTTCCCCGTTAGCAGATGACTTTAAAAGAGCTTTCATTTCCCCTGATCTGACTCATTTATTGCTGAAAAGATAATTGTGTATTAAGAACCTGCAGCACCACTGAACAGTCCAGTAGCACTTTAGCAAATGAGCTCACTACATATTTGTATTATTTGTAAGTTTGTAGATGAATATTTAACAGAGTTGTACACTGTCCCACTTCAGAGATGCTGTGCCTGCTCTCTAGCCTGTGGTCTACCTGTGCAGTGGTGGAAGCGAGGGAGATGGTGAGGGGAGCAGAGCTTCCCGTGTGGCCTGTGGGGATGGGGGCCCACCCTGTGTTTGTTGTGAGGAGGACTTGGGGTGTGAGAGGCTCCAGACACGGAATGGGATGGGGGAGCGATCCTTGGGATCCCACAGAGCTCGGCTGCCATATGGTCTGCTCCGACTGGATAACACATTGAGTGACAGACAGAAGCAGTGAAATGACAGAGTAAAGTTGTGTCAAGTGGCAGCTAAACAGCAGCATTTTTCTTGTGGCCTCATTTGAAATGTTTTGGAGCAGCCTACTAGCTCAAGGCTACACAGAAAGAGCTGAGAAGGAAGATCAGGGAGGGCAAGGCCAGGTACAAGAGGAAGATGGAGGAGCAGCTGAAGCAGCAAAATATCAGTGGGGTGTGGAGGAGCCTAAAGACCATCTCAGGCTTCAAAACACCCCACTCCCCAGGCTGAGGGGGGCCTGCAGTGGGTGAACGGCTTGAACCAGCACTTCAACCGGTTTGACCAGCCACCCACTACTCCCCCACGCAGCTGCCCCACACCTTGTCAATTGGACAGTGCCCCACACCCGCAGCCCTTCACACCTCCAGCTCAACTGAACAATGCCCCACTCCTACAGCCCCCCACACCTCTTGCTCACACCTCACTATTTCCCCACCACCCCATGGACTCAGTAACCCCCCCAGCCCACCCCTGTCCTTCACACCTGCCCAGGTGAGGAGAGAGCTGAGGAGGATCAAAGCATGGAAGGCAGCTGGACCAGACGGCATCAGCTCCAGGCTCCTGAAATCCTGTGCAGAAGAACTGACGACTCCGCTATCATTGGCCTGATCAGTGATGACGATGATGCAGAGTACAGAGGAGTGACGCAGGACTTTGTGGACTGGTGTCGGCCAAACCACCTCCTCATCAACGCAGGGAAGACCAAGGAGATGGTGGTGGATTTCCGCGAGACACCGGTCTGCCCCTCACCGTGAACATCCAGGGAATGGACATAGAGAGGGTGGACTCTTACAAGTACCTGGGTGTTCACCTAAACCACAAACTGGACTGGACTGACAACACAGATGCACTGTACAGGAAGGGGCAGAGCAGGCTCTACCTCCTGAGGAGACTGCGGTCTTTTGGTGTGCAGGGGACACTCCTAAAGACCTTCTATGACTCTGTGGTGGCTTCAGCCATCCTGTACGGTGTAGTCTGCTGGAGCAGCAGCATAACTGAGAAGGAGAGGAAGAAGCTGGACAAAGTCATCAGGAAGTCCAGCTCTGTCCTGGGCTGTCCTCTGGACTCAGTGCGAGAGGTAGGAGACAGAAGGGTCCTAGCAAAACTGTCATCTATGCTGGACCATGAGTCCCACCCCCTGCAGGACGTCCTGTCAGCTCTGCAGAGCAGCTTCAGTGACAGACTGCTCCACCCTCGGTGTGTGAAGGAGAGATTTAGAAGATCTTTCCTTCCTGCTGCTGTTAGACTCTATAATGACCATTGTTAACACACACACTGATTCCAATTCCATGCAACTATAAGTGTGATATCTATGTGCAATAACTCAATTATTAGTGTGCAATATTTATTGTGTACGGAAGTCACTCAACAACCTCCAGCCCATATTTACTCTATTTATTTATCTATGTGTGTGTGCATATTTTATTTTTTACAGCAGCTGTTCTCTTAGTTTAGTATCTTGTTTTGGCCATATTGGTCTTACTTATATTTTACTTTCACTTACTGGACTGTAATCTTGCTGTTGCTAAATGCAATTTCCCCACTGAGGGACTAATAAAGGATTTCTTATTATTATTCTTATTCATACAGTTTCGCTGCCAATCGCTTCTGACCCCCAAAATTTCTGGAACACTGTCAAATCAATAGAAAAGAAAATCTGTCTTCCCATTTGCCCACTGTTATTAAATCTGATGGTATTGTGATCACAGAAAAAAAAGTGGTGGATTATTTCAACAGACACTTTGTCAAAGGTGGTTGTGCTTTTGAGGATATTACACCTCCTCCCAATGTTCCTCCATCCACCCCTGTCATCTGTCACTCATCCACCTTCTCCAGGACATCCCCTCTTCTCCTTCCAGCCTCTTAGGAGTCTGAGGTCCTCAGAGCTGCGCACCCTGGACACTCACAAATCTGCTGGACTCACTTCATGATTCATTTGAAACACACATAAATGTTGTGCTTACAAATGTCAAATCTAGAATTGGTTTTCTTTACCAGCTTCTTTACCAGGACGCAGAACACCCCCAACCAGACAACCTCAACAGTTTTTATGCCAGATTTGATCTGTATAACAAAGACATCCCCCTCAAAGCTCACTGAAAAGCTGGCTGACCTCGGAATACCAACACCCACCCGCAACTGGATTCTGACTTTCTCACAGACAGACCACAGGTTGTGAGGATGGGGAGGAAGGTCTCTGCTGAGCTTACAGTGAGCACTGAACCCTGCAGGGCTGCTGCCTCAGTCCTAAGCTCTTCACACTGTACACACACGACTGCACAGCCACACAGAACAACACTGCCAAGTATAAAATATGCTGACAATACGACTGTCCTCGGCCTCATCAGAGGGGAGATGAGTCAGCATACAGGGACCTGGTGCACAAGATCACTGTCTATGGTGAGGAGAATGATCTTGTGCTCAACCTGGAAAAAAACAAAAGAACTCATTCTGGACTTTTAGGAGACGGGTCCCCCTCTGCAGCCACTCACCATCATCAAGGGACTATGGTGGAGCGGACTGACAGCCACAAAGTTCCTCGGCCTCCTCATCTCTGAGAATCTCAGCTGGGCCAAAAACACCACATTGGCAGTGAGAAAAGCCCAGCAGAGACTGCACTTCATCAGAGTGCTGAGGAAGGCGGGACTCGGGCGACAGCCGCCATCCAAGCCTACAGAGGACTCAAGTGAAAGCATCCTCACCAGTGCCACTACAGGATGGTACGGCAACAGCACGCTGGCTGACAGGAAGTCGCTCAATCTAGTCATAAAAGCTGCAGAGAGGGGTCACTGGATGCAGCCTTCCCCCATGGACTCCATCTACACTGAGCGCTGCAGACGCAAAGCACAGAGCATCCTGAAAGACAAACACCATCCAGCTCGTGGCTCTGTTTCAGTGGGTGGACTCAGGCTACAACCTGAGGCATCGCAGGCCAGGTGAGCATCAGTGTCCACAGAGCCCGGCCCACAGCAGTTTTTTTCCCAGCCACTGTCAGAACAGTGGCACAGGACATTAAGGAGGGACGAAAGTTACTACATATCATAACCCTGTCAATGTGCAAAGAACCTGTCAAAAATAATCTGTTACCACTATATGCTATATGTCCTTACATTCACCATGTGAAATATTTCTAACATATTTGCAATATCACCATGTGAAACAAGACCAAGGAGATGATAGTGACATGAGGAAGGAGAGAGAGCCTCATCAGCCACTACTTATCCGGGGTCTGGAAGTGAGAGGGTGAGCAGCTTTAAATACTTGGGGTCCACCTCAGCCACGCACCTCACCTGGACACTCAACACCACACAGCTGGTGAAGAAAGCCCAGCAGCGGCTGTACTTCCTGAGGAGGCTGAGGAAGTTTGGCATGTCACCAAAGATCCTCAGGAACTTCTTTACAGCTGCGCTGTTGAGTCCATCTTGACCAGCTGCATCACTGTGTGGTACGGCAGCTCCACTGCCATGGACCGCAAACGCCTGCAGAGAGTGGCAGAAGATCATGCCTAAGATCACCAGGACTCCTCTGCCCCTCTGCAGAGCATCTACCAGCCAGAGTCCACAGGAGAGCTGCCTCCATCATCCTCTTGCTTTTCTTTTGTATTATTTATTTCTTGGTAATTTTATTTATTTTATTTATTTTATTGTATTATTTAAACCTGCATCCCTCCCCTGAGCTTGACTCAGGGGAGGGATGCACAAGAATTCCAATGCACATGTACTGCAATGTATCTGTGCAAATGGCAAATAAAAATTCTATTCTTCTATTTTATTGTTTTCCAAAGTTTTAAAAGGGAAAAAAAAAGGAATTTTTTAAACCTTTTAAAATTAGTTAACCATTTTTTTTATAAAAAAAAATAAAATTTTGGGCTAAAATTTTTAACAGAAAAAAAAAGGTTAAGGGAAAGAAAAAAAACGGGGCAAAAGGGGAAAAAAAACTGGGAAGGAGGAAAGGGTCGCCTTAAACCCTTGTGTGACCCTGGGTAAAGGGAAAGGAAGGCCAGGACAGCAAAGGAAAACCCCCTAAAACCCATTGGAAGGGGAACATAGGGGGAAAATTTAATTACAGGGGTTTCCAATTGAATTTGGAGGTAATGGTTAACCAAGGGAATTAAAAGGTTAATAAAAGGGGGAAAAGGGGGCAAAGAAAAGCTTTTGTTTTTTGGAAAGAATTATTTACATTTTAAAGAAAGAAATAAATCCCAATAACTGCAAAGGAACCCAAAACTTATTGAGAAATTGGACTTTTATAAATTTTTAGAAAAAAAGCAGGAAAAAATTTTGGGGGGGGGACCCGGGGTTTTGAAAGGGTCCCGGGAAGTTTTAAAAGGAAAAAAAGGGGTTTGGAAGGAATTATTAATTGAATAAATAAGTAAAAACTAAGTGGGTTTTAAGGAAAAGAGAAAAGAAGGAAGGGGGTTGGGGATCAGGGAGCCCCCCAAAACGGCTGGGGAACACGGGATCCCAAGGGGGGGGCATTGGGGCCCGGGTCTTAAGCCCCTAAAAAAAAAAAATGCCTATAAGGTATTTTCCCTTGCCCAAAACTTTTTTTTTGTCATTTAAATTGGAAATAATACAATAAATAGTGTAAACAAAAAGGTTTTAAATTTTGGATTTTAAAAAATGGAACGGGTTTAATTTTTTTTAAAATAAACCACCAAAGGAATTTTTGAAAATTGGCCATTAACCTTTATTTATAGGTTTTAAAATAAAAATTTCTAAATTTTTACAGGAAGCCCCAAAAAAATTTAAAAGGCAGGGAAAAAAATTTTTAAAGGGCCTTTTGGGCAAATTTTCCATTAAGACCCTTGCTGTTTTTTTTGGGTCCGGGTGGGGAAAAAAAAGGACACCGGGGAAGGGGGAAGGGGAAAAGGCCACCCTAAAAAACAAAAGGCCCCAATTTTTTTAGGGGGGCCCAACAAAAATTTTTAAATCCGTTATTGGTAATTGTGTCAAGAACTTTTTTTATGTTGGGGAAAAGGGACACGAAAAAAACAACCCCAAGGTTTTTTACATTACGGGACTAAATTTAACCCCAAAAATTTATTGTTAGAAATAAACTTTTTTAAAAGGGGTTTGGGACAAAAACACAAAAAACCTCTTTTTGGGCCAAAAACCAAAAGGAAAAGGCGGGGAACCAGGGCAAGCCAGGCCTGGAAGGGAAGGAACGGGTTTGCTGTTTTAAACCCAAAAACATTTTAATTTTTCCCCAAAAAGGAAAATTATAAAATTAAATAATTCCCCAAATGGCCTTTTTAAAGATCAAAGGGAAAAAAATTTAGGGAAACCGGGTCCATTTAAAACAAAATGCTATAAAAAGGTCTTGAAACCCTTTAAGTTTGTCTTCTAAAAATGAATTCCAAAAAAAAATTTTTTGAAACAAAAATTTAACAAAAAGTTCTTTTGGGGATAAATTCATAACTTTTAAGGTTTAAAAACCTTTTCCAAAAAGGGGGAATGAAGGGGAAAAGGTTTTTAAAATTTTTTTTAAGGGCCAAGGGAAAGACAAAATTTGGCTCCGAATTCCGGGAAGGCTTTTTGGAAAAAGGGGGGTTTTAAAATTAACGGGAACCAAAAAAATAAAATTAGCCAACCTGGTTAAAAAAAGAAGATTTTTCAGCTAATTGGGGAAAAAACCAATCTTTAATTTTTATTTTGGGAAAGGATAAAAAGAAACTTTTTTATTGATTTAAAAAAATTTAAAAAAAATAAGGGTTCCTTCACAGATTTTGGGGAAATTTAAGTCTAAGAACAAATTTTGGGAAACGGGAAACATTTTAACAAAAAAATCCTGTTTTGCCCCAAATTTCGGAAGAAGGAAGGCAGGATAAGGGGGTTCAAAACCTCCTAAGGGTTAAACTATTTTTTTTTAATAAAAAGAAAGTTTTCCAATAAAATATAAATAAAGTAAGAAGCTAGAGGGATGGAAGGTTTTCAACAGGGGGCTTGGTTTTTTCACCTGGCTCGTGTTTGAAAAAAAACCTTTTTTGTTTTTTTCCCCCTTTAAATGATGAATAATAGTTCCTTGCCCCAAAAAAGGGGAGTTTTTTATAGTTTAAAAAAATGTTAAAATGGGAAAAAATTTTAAAAATTAGTAAAGGTAACCCATTCCCCTTTAAAAGGGTTTTATCTTTTTAAAAGTAAACATTTTTAAATCTTTGGGGGGTTCCCTGTTATAAATTTTTTAAAAACAACAAGTCAATTACCCCGGAAAGGGGAAGAACCCCAGTCAAACCCCAAAATCAACTGGGGAAATTTTTTAAAAGGATTTGTTCTTAAACACCCACACAAACGGGGGAAAAAAAGAGGGAAATTTTTAATTCCCACTTTTTTTTGGGTAAAAAACCATTATAAAAGGACAAATATTTAACAGAGTTATTTTTTCCCCGAATGCTGGCCGGGGTTATTCTTTTTTATCTAAAATGAGGGGAATAAAACGGGCCCCTTCTGAAAAAATTTTTAAAATACTTTAAAGCTTTTTTTCCAGGAAGTTCCTCCAAAAAAAATTGGGGAAAAAACCATTTTTGGTTTTTAAACATTTTAAAAAAGCCAAAGAGTTTTTAACTAAGGGAAAGTTTTTGTTTTCCCTTTTTTAAAGGCGTAAATTGGGGTTGGAAAAAAGTACTACCAATAAAAATCAACCCCTATAATTTGGCCTTTGCCCCTTAAAACAAACCCACTAACAGATAAAAAATTAATAATTCAAATTTTGGTAACAAAAATTTAAAAAAAATACCCCGAACCCAAATGGGATTCTTTTATTTAAAAGTTTTGGAAGGGGGAAAAAGGGTTTGGGGGAAAAAGGCTTTTTTTTAATTTGGGTCAAACACAAATAAAAATTTTTAAAAAGGGTGGAGTTGGGAAAAATTTTTAAAAGGAAAAGGACCCTTTAAATTAGGCCCCAAGAAAAAAAGGGCCCCATTTGGGTAACAGGAATTTAAAAGCGATAAATTTTTTTCCGTGAAAAAGGCCCCTAAACCCGAAAAATTTAGGCGCTTTTAAAAAGACGGGTTAAACCCCAAGAAAATGGGTTTTTTTTTTATTTAAAAAAGGTTTTGAAAAATTTTTTTTTAAATAGGAAAAACCGGGTTTAAAATAAACTTAAACTTAAAAATGAGGGGGTTGAAAAACAATGTTGGTTTTAAAGGGGAAAACAGGAATTTTTCTTGTTTGGAAATTTAAGAGAAAAATTTTTAAAAATGAAAGGTTAAAAAAATTAACATTTAAGGTTAAATTTGTTTTTTTTTCCTTTTAAAATTTTTCAAATTTCTTGGGGGGAACCCTGGTTAGTTGAAAAACTAAAAAAAGAAAAAGAAAAAAAAGGTTTTTTTTGGGGGCAGGAATTTTATCGGGAATGGGAAATGTCTTAAAGAAAAAAAAATTTGTAAATAAAAAATCATTTGGAAATTTGAAATTTTGGTTTTTTTTTTAAAATTTTTTTTTTTTTTCTTTGGGGTGATTGGGTTGAAATTGAAAAACATAAAAGAAAAAAGGGTCCTTCAATGACGAAAACATAAATTTTAAAAAATCTTAGATTAAATTTTAAGAAAAAGGGTTTAAACCCCCCCCAAAATTATGGCCTTTTTTTTTTTGGATTTGGGGGAAGTAGTTTTTCCCTTTGTTGAAAAGTTTGAAAACACTAAAACCCCTTCAAGTGAGTTTAAAAAAAAAGGTGAAAGCAAAAAAAATTTTTTTTTTTAAGGATTTAAAAAAAGGGAGTTTTCGTGCATTTTGGCATTTGTTGGCTGTTTTCCTTGGGTTCCCCCCAAGTGACCCCCAAATCATCTAATTGGGTGGGGTGGGGTAGGGCCCAAGGGTGGTCGGGTCAGCCCCCATCCTCCCCCTTTTTGGTGAAATACCCCTCACACAGCCTGGGAGTTGTTTTGGGTCATTGCCCTGTTGAAAAACAAATGATGGTCCAACTGGCAAAACCGATAAATTCCGTGGCTCCCGGGAATGTTGTGGTATATGCTGGTTAGTGTGGCGGGTTTGGAAAAAAATGAGCAAAAAGTGTGAGCAGAAAAGCGGCCCCCCCCTGCTGCCCTACTCTACTCAAATGACATAGGGGGCCAAAATCCCCAAAATTCTTGACAAAATTTTTTGTATTATTAATTTAAAAATTTTTTATTTTATTTATCCCCTTTCTTTCTCTACAAAATTCTTTTTTCTCTATCTGATAGTTTTATTTTTTATATAACAAAAGTCCTAAATAATCCTCCCTATGGGGAATTCTTTTTCAGCCCTATCAACCTTTAACACTGTTCCCCGGACATTCCCTGGCCCTGAAGGTTTGGTCATAGTGGACTATAGGAGGTCCAGGAAGACTAAAACACACTCCTGTCTGCATGGGGGGTGGTGGGCGTGTGGACAGCATAAAGTTCCTGGTCATCCACACTGGACTGGACTCTCTTCTAAACTTTTTTTGAAGGCTTTGGGCCCCAAACCCGCGTCCTGGCCTCGGGACGGTGTGCTATTGGCTGCGGCTGGGACAGGAAGGACTTCCGGGTGGGTGACACGGCACAGGGGTTTTCCCCCCGTGGGTGAGATCTGGACTCAGTTTACGTTGCTCCAGTGCAAAAAAGGGCCGGGCCATTGCAACAGATCCCCCCCACCAAAACACCCACTGTTTTTGCCGCTTCCATCAGGGGAAAGGGGGAATTTTAAAAAAATTTCACCAACAGACTAAAGGGGCCAGCTTTTTCCCCCCAGGCTGAAAAAGCAAAAACCCCCAAGTGACAACACTCAAATCCACCCCCTTTTGGGCCCTAAAACATCCCCAACCCCCACCCTGCTGATCCGGAAAGCCACACAGAACACAAACCCCCCACAGCATTCCATACACTGGACTTGCACTAAGCTGCAATTTTTCCCTTTACTTTTTATATACTTTTTTTTATATTTTCAAAAGTGTTCTTTTTTTAAATTTTTTTTTTTTTATATGTGTGCCTTAAACCCCGTGAGTCTTTCCCAAAATGTCGTTATGTTGCAAATGAAACTTCAAAGAAAAAAAGGAATGGACGGGCGATGCAAAAGGGGGAACACTTAAAGGGGCTGTTTTGAGGGGGGCTTGGGCACTCTGTGACCCCCTTAGCACGATATTGGGGGCTCACTGGGTGCATCATTTTTAAAAATAAACTTCTGTGTGGACCCCCATTGTCCCAGCCAGGACAGTCGGCTTTCCCCAAAAAAAAAACCTTGGGAAAAGGGGGGACATCAAAACCATTCTAAATGATAAGAAGAGGCTTTCCCAGAGCTGGAAACCCAGGGGAGGTGGGGAAAAATCAGGCCTCTGAAATCCAAGATCAGAAAACCCAAAGGGAGTTTCCGGGAAAAAAGCGGGAAAAGGGGCTGGCATAACAACATGAGAGGGTGGGGGAGTGGCACCGCCCATCACTGGTTTCCCGAAACAGCAGGGGGCTGATGGAAGTGGGGAAATGGTGGAATGGGCTCAACCTGTTTTTTAAAAAGATTTGTGGGTGACCCCAGCTCCCCCCAAAAACAGACTCTTCTCGCCTAACAACCATCAACCCCACTGTCCCACCCCCCCCTCCTCTTCTTGCTCCCCCTCATCTCCTGAGACCCCCCCTTCCCTCCTCCTCTAAAATCCCGCTGCACTTATAAAGGTAGCACCCCACCCCTCCCCACCTGACCCCCCCACACTGGGCTTTACTGCTGACCAGGTGAAAAGACGGCGCCAGACTCCATGCAGGCGGGTCTGCAGGCCCGGGTGGCGTGACCCCAAAAGGGAACCTGAGGCCGGGCCCCCCACCCCATGGGAGTCTTTCATTATGTCTTCAACATGGTCTCATCTTCAAAAGGGCCCAATCCGGAAGGGCGTCATGCCAATCCCCCCCTTGAAAAATTGCCGCGCCCTAGCGACCTAAAGGAGTCGGCCTTTTTGGGGCGTCACACATCATAAAAGACTCTGGAAGACTCATCCTGGAGCAGCCCCAGCCCATGGTCCAGAAATTTTGGGGCCCCCCTTAATTTAAATCCCAACCCCGTCTCGGAGTGGGGCGGCCCCATCACCCTCCCTCCCCAAACAGTGTCCACCCCCCCTGGACAAACCCCCCAAGCACTGTGGGGTCATTTTTTTTGATTTCCCCGTCCTTTTGGCCCCATGGGGAAAAACTCTACTGGGTGGGGAAGGGCGGCAGCTTTTTGGGGTGATCCCCCCTTGGTGTCCTGGATTGTGGACTCCCCCATTGGCAGACCACAGTATGTGCGCTTGCAGTGCTGTCGCCCAAGACAGAGTGGGCCCAAAACCCCAGGGGGGCTCCGCGAGACCGCCCTCCCCCATTCCTCTTCACTTTTACCACAGACTTAAACTACTCCCGAGCCCCTCCACCAAGTTTTCGGCAGCTCTGCAGTAGTAGGATTTTTTCAGGGGGTGATGAGGTGAAAAAGGTTGGGGAACAACTTTGTCACATGGAAAAAAAGGAAACCCCTAAAAGCTCAATGTATGAAAAAAAGAACTGGTGGTAGACGGGGAGGCCCAAAGGCTACAAGCCCCCTGTCAGCTTTAAAAGGGGGTCAATGTGGACATGGTGGAGGAGTAAAAGGAAACGGGGTCCTTGATCTAAACTGGCCCGGTAAAACCGTGGACCCTGTTTCAAAAAAGGGCCCGGGAAGCCGTCCCCCCTTTTTTTCGGGGCGGCAAAGGGCCCTTCAACACCCTGCCGGACGATGCGGGATGTTCTTGGGTCTGTTTTGGGGTCCCATCCTTCCCTGTTGTCTGCTGGGGCGGGTCTGGGGGGTAAAGGACACTAACAGACTCAATAAGATCATCAAAAAGGAGCCATTTTGGGAGGAAAATCTGGACTCACTGAACACAGTGTTGGAGGGGGGGGTTTTCCAAAAAGTTAGGAAATTTTGGACTCCCCCTTCCCCCTCCCCACCATGTGCTGAACCATCACAGAAGTTGTTTCAGCAACAGGCTTATTGTTCCACGCAAAACCAGGCGACACAGGGAAATCATTCCTGCCTGTTGCAACCCAAGCTATATAACTCTGGACTGTGAATCACGGACTCATGTATACTGTGTATCGTTTTTTTTAAACTATAACCCAAAAAAACCTCTTTTTATATTAAATTTAAAATATTAAGTTTTTACTTTTTCTATTTGTATATTATTTGTATATATTTTCTGTTTGATATTGGGTTTTGCAATAACCCCGGTTTCTTAACTATACTTTTTTTTTTTTTTTCATTTTTTTTTATTTTTTTTTTTTTCTTTTTCCTTATTTATTCTAGTTTTTTTCTCTCACCACACTTAATTTTCCTTTTTTTTTTTTTTTCTTTTTTCAGCGGAAGAAAGTAACTTGAAAATTTCCCCCTTTGGGATTAAAAAAGGGGTTATTCGTTCTGATTCTGAATCTTGAATATGTTTTTTTTTTTGGTTTTTATTTTCTAATTTATTTTAATTGTAACCGGGGTTAGGGGACTGCAATTTCAAAACCTGTGTTTTATTTAAAATTTGGGTTTTTAAAAAAATTTGACTTTGACTTTAAAGGGGCTGGCAAAACACAAGTGCTAAATTACATAAACCCCGTGTGAAAGCTAAGAGTGACGTTTTTCTCCCTTAGATCTTGAAAAACCCCCCATTCATTCTAATTTTTGGGAAAAAAATTTACTAAATGAAAAGCAAAAAAAAACCCGTAAAACCCCATTTTCGAACTTACCTTATCCGGCAGGAAAAGTTTTCTTCCACTTTCAAACAGGGTTTTGCGGCCATTCCGAGCATTTTGGGGGGAAATCGAAACACACCCAAAGTGCGCCCCCTAGTGTCAGGCATAGGTGTCAGGTTGTGAGGACGGCTCTTATCACTCATACTTTTTTCAGGCGGTGACAAAACTTTTTTCCCCAAAAAAGGTTTTTTTTAAAAAATTGAAAATAGCAGAGCCCAGAAAAGTAAGCACACATCATTTTTAAAAATCACTTCTTTTTTTTAAGCTAAAATTACTTAATTACATTTTACAGTTTCATACCTCACTCTTTGTAATATTCGGAACTCAAAGCCCAGTCTTGGCCCCGGTTTCCCTTTTAACCTCGTCTTTCCCAAAAGCCTGCCCTTTTTTGGTTGCTTCTTTTTTAAATTTTTCTGCCACAAAGGAATCTCAAACAAAACTCAAAAACTCAGCTTTTTAATACCATTCTCTTTTTTTAAATTTACAAACCATAATCCAAGTTTCCTTGTCTTTTTTTTTAGTCTTTTACCTTTGAACCTCACTTATATATATAATATTACACTGTCTTTTTGATTTATATGTATTAATTTGGCCGGATCTTTTGGGTCTTATCTACTGGATTGTGTCTGGGGCCCAAAGGTTTCCGGGAAATAAATTGGTTCTAAAAGGACTTACCTGGGGTTTAAAATTAAAATTTTTGAATTTTTTTAAATTTCCTTCTTTTTATTTTTTCCTGTTTTCTGCCTATATTGTTTTTAAAAAATTTTTAACCATTTTTTGTGAAATTAAAAATTTATTCTTTTTTTTCTTTTTTTTTTAACCTTTCGGGTTTTGATTGGTTAATAAAGAAAATAAAAATTTTCCCCTTTTAATTAAAAATTATTTTTTTTAGAAAGCTCTTTTGGGAAATTTAATTTGCTGTTTTTTTTCCTTTTCCTTTCTTTTGACTTTGGTTTAAACCAAAAAACATAATTTTTTCCCAAAATTTTTTAATTAATTAAAGCCTTTTTGGGAAAATTTAAAATCCGGGCTTACATAAAATAATAAAATTTTTTGTTTTAATATTTTTTTTAAAATTTTTAATTTTAACTTTCCCAAAAATGTGGCACTTAAATTTTAATTTAAAAACAAATTAAAAATCTTTTATTAAATTGATAGAATTTTAAATAATAATTTTAATGTCAATGGGGGTTTTTATAAGGGCTCTTGCTCGGAGGGTTGGGGGTTTTTTTCAGAATTTATCTTCTTTCTGTTGGCACAGAGGGTTTAAAATTTTCAGTGTCAAAATTTTTGAAAAAAGACCCCGGGGAAAAACATTTTAGCTGAGACATGGTGGATCACAATCAACCCTTTAGCATCTTTTTCCAGGACGGGTTGCAAATTAAAAATTAAATTGGATGATCATTTTGAACCTAATATTAAATAAAGTAA
The DNA here is from genome assembly GCA_016801885.1 of Toxotes chatareus. Taxonomy (NCBI): domain Eukaryota; kingdom Metazoa; phylum Chordata; class Actinopteri; family Toxotidae; genus Toxotes; species Toxotes chatareus. Next base: position 26,646 of record JAFBJY010000278.1, read on the forward strand.
CCATGACAAATTTTAAAATTTAAAAAGTGTAGAGCTACTTTATCTTTTTATTCTTTCCTGCCTTTGGAATGTTTTTGAATTTTCAACAATCGACTGATGTATCAAAACCCCCTTCATTTTGCGGGGGTTTCATTTAAACAGTTTAAAAGGGGTTTAACTGTGAATGTAGTCAAAAGAAAAGGGCATCCAGTGAGCACCCGGCCCCAGGGGTTGTGGCTCTGGCGTCACCATCTCACCTCCCTTTGACCCCCAGGCAACTGAATACAGATGTGCCCGGGCCCCAGACCTGTCCTCCTCTCTCTCCCTGAGAGAAAAGGGGAAATTTTTGCCCTCTGTGTTTCTCTCGGGGTCCCCCCCTCTCTCTCAGGCAGAGAGAAGGGAAAACAAAGAGATCTCTCTCTTCTTTTGTCAGGCAGAAAAACCCCCTCTCCCCTTTTGAGACAGAAAGAGATCAAACCTTTTTTCCTCTCTTTCTCCCCTTATGGAAAGGGGGGGAGGCGAAAAGGAAAAACATCCCTTCTTTCCCCCTCCTCAGCCCCAAAAGAGGCTTTTTCCCTGTTTCCCTTCTTTCTCCAAAAAGAACAAGAGAGAAGAACTCTCTCTTTCTCTGCTTCTCTCTATCTCTCTTCCCCTCCCCTCAACTCCTCTTTTTCCTTCCCCTTTTCTCTTCCCTCCATAACAATTTTTTTTTCTCCTGCTCTTTCTTCTTTTTCTCTTCCCTCCTCAAGTTTTTTCTCTCTTTTCTCTCAGGGGTTCTTGTCTCTGAAAAAAAAGGGTTTTTTCTCTTTTCCCTCAGTGAGAAAAAAAGGTTTTTTCCTTTCTCCCCCAGAGTTTTTGGGCCCTGAAATTTTTGGGGAATAAATTGAATTGAATTGATAGCAATAAAAAAAGAGTTAAAATGATACCCCCTCCATCATCTCTGCCCTTCTTTTTCATACATAGATAAGATAAGAAAAAGATAAACCTTTTGGCCCCCGGGGGAAATTCCCTTTTACAAACAAGAGCAGATGCAATGGGTACAGGCACCCCAGAATATACAGATAGAATAAAAAGACCCCAAGAAAAAAATGACTTTTTAAAGGGGAAAAATAAAAAATACTATAAACAGTATTGCCCAAAAGGGTGACCATGTACTTTTTTTGAACAGTAAAAAAAAAAAAGAAAAATGGCTGCAATTTTAAAATTTTTAAGCCCAAAGGGTGAGTATGTGTTTTTTTGTGCATGTGGTTTGCCCCAACAAAATTTGGTTTTAGTTTTTTAAAAGGGAAAGAAAATTTTTTGAACCCCACATCCAACCCTTGGGGAAATACCCAAAATTCAAGTGGGCTTTTTTTGGGGCCCATGAATGAAAAAAGGGGAAAAATCGCCCCAAAAGTCAAAATTTGGGAAAAAGAATCCAGATGGCCCCAAATTAAAAAGTGTGGATACTTAAAATGGCTGTTACTGTGGTATGCCCGGGGGTGTACCATGTTGGAAAAAAAAGCTCTTTATCCCCTTTCAAAACAGTATTAGATGACAAAAAGTAACAATAAATTAAAAAATTCAGCCCAGCACAGGACCATTGTGCCTTAAAAGGAAAACTTTCCCGGAAAATTTTTTTTAAAAAGGGGAGGGGAAAAAAAAAAGAAAAAAGGAAAAAAAGAAAAACAAAACTCAAAAAAAATAAAAATGTATTTTTTTCAGCCTGGTTTAAAAATACATAAAAACCCCCCCGGTGTTTTTTAGCCTAATACTATGCAAAATTGACAAAAACCCGTTTTAAAATTTGGCTTTAAGGCTCACTGCCCACACCTGTCCCCTTTTTGGTTTGTAATTAGTGTGTGTGTAAAAAGGGTCAGTGAGTCTATGGCAGGGGTGCCCAAACTTTTCCCCCAAAAAAGGCGAGTGGCTGCGGGTTTTTTTGTTCAAACCAAGAAAACCACACCGTTTGAAATCAAAAAAGGGGGGGAAAAAATTTGTTTTAAATAAAATTGAAGCCCTGGTTTTTGCTGTTTGGGTTTGGAACAAAACCTGCAACCCTCAACTACTAATTTCAATTAAACTCCTATGGGCCCCTGACGGGCCTTCACATTTCTTAGTGCTCCCGGGCTTTGCGGGATTCTGAGCCGGGGGAAAGCAAAGAATTTAAAAAAAGCCCTTTAAAAGAAAAGGTATTTGAACAAAAGAGGAAAAGGACAAAAAAACATACCCAAACTTTTGAAACCAAATCCATTTAGTGTTCAAACCCCTGATAAAATGGAATTAAAAAAAATAATTGAAGAAAAGGGAAAGATTCCCCTAAACAGTGTGAAAGGCTCGTGGAAACATAAGCCAGGATTAAAACTCTGTGTGCTAATGGCGGGAATTTTAAAAAATTTTATTTGTGAGGGTTTTCTTCTTTTTTCCCCAGTTTGAAGACATTCTTTGTTTTATTTTTAAAATTTTGATCCCGACTATGTTGAGTGAATTTTGACACCATAAAAATTTACTTTTTTTTTTTTGTCTTGATAACAATAAAAAATGATTTGTTTTTTTTGTGGCTGTCTGATGCAGCCACCCTTTAAAAACCCCAAAAGGTTTTTTCTTTAATATTTCATGAAAATTTTGAGATTTTAAAAATTGGAAGGGTGTCCCAAACTTTTTTCCACTCCCAGTGTGTGTTTTCTATATAAAATTGCTTATTGAATTGATGAATTTCTACATTTTTTATCCACCCTCTGGTATTTGACAGTACAATTGCTTTCTGCAGAGGGGGGAACTCTTTTTGGAGCCTTTGGTTAAAGGGGCAATCTTCTCTCCCCCCCTTGAGGGAGGTAATGGTCCACTGTGCCCCCTGGGGGCCCCGGAGTCTTCTGTCCCCAGCAAACACCTGAGCTGGACTAAAAAACCCGGGGTCTTGTCATACCTTGTTTTGGCCCTATAAATTGGCCCGTCTGGATCCCCCTTCCCCCCATTTTATTCTTTGATTTTACCCTTTTTAAGGTTTAGCCCACCGAACCGTGACCTCCAGGGAGCAAAAGGGCTCTGACACGAAAAGCTAATCAAAGTGATATAGGCCTTTGAGGATGAAAGGTTTTTGGGGGGTTTGTGTCAGAAACAGGTTGATGCTCTGAGCAAACAGAGTGTACTGTCTTGAAAAGAAATAAATGTCCTTTTAAAAAACTGGGACTTGACAAGTCCCAAACAAAGGATCCCGGGTTTTTGAGTTTTTACCCCACAGTCAATGAGGCGGGGGCGTCACTGGCTGTGGCCATCCCAAAAGGTTGTCTAAGGCGTGTGGCCAGTGGCTCTCACTGCGGGAGCTGCGGGGGCTGGGCTGGCATTTTTGACCCCCTAGCTCCCTCCTGCCCCAATCAAAGTGGCAAGCACTCCATCAGTGTGACACACACACAAAAAGGTGACTGTGGAACCACATGAAAAAAAGAAACAGTGATGAACAGTCAGGTAATAAATAGTGTCATAAACTGGATTGCTGGGGTAAAGGGGGAGGGTAGCCCCTTCTCAGGGGGTTTTTTTCATCTGTAATGTCTTCTTCAACTCTCCTCCGTTTGTTTGGTTTTTGGGCGTCTTTTTGCTTTCCTAAAAGGGGAAAACAGGGCCCTGTTTTAAAGGGTCCAATCTAGGCCCTTCCCCAAGGAAAAAAAGACCTGGTCTGGCTTTGCTCCAAAGCAGATAAGTAAAAATTTAAAACATTTTCCAAAGGGAACTTATTGTCTTCATCTTGGTGCTGTTAATTAAACACCTGCAATGACTTTGGCAATTCCCTTTCCCCAAAAGGCAACACCCCATCTCTCAAACACTCAAAAAAGGGCGTAAATTTTGGGGCAAGCCTGATTTTTACCCACTGGGGAACTGCTGCCACCCCAAAAGTTCTTTCAAAAAAAAAATCAAAAGCTTACCCGTCTCTGCAGCAGGAGCCCCCCATGTCTTTGTCCTTTTGGTTCCTCATCTTCTCCACCTTCCTTTTTGCCCAACCCGGGCCGTCCCCTCCTCCTTGGCCTGGCTGTGACGAGGACTCTCCCCTTTTTTGGGTCCCCCTCCTGCGGGCCCCTTTTTCCCTTTGGGTGGGCTGTTTGAGGAGGAGTCTGCAGGGGGCAACTTCAGGGTGGGTTACCTGTGCCCCCGGGGCAACCGGGGCAGGGTTTGGGCCTCTAAATGGAAATCCCGGGTGGGCAGTGGGTTGATTTTTGAACATAAAAAAGACAGATTTCAGGAAATTTTCAATTTGAAACAAAAAAAAAAATCTAGGAAAAACTGTGTTTCCTTGTGTTGATGGTAAGTGAAATGGGGGTTTAGGGTGTACCAGTCCCAAGGGGTTTGGCTTTGGGGAGGACTCCCTGTGGTGCCCTTTTGGAGGTGGATGCTGCAGCCCCTGAGGGCCGGACCCCAATGTTAAAACTGGCTGACCTTCTGAGGTCAGCTGTTGGTTCTTTTCACCCCGGTTTTAAAACTCTGATATTGTTGATCGGGGGTTTAGCCCGAGTCGCTGTGGCATCCCCATCTGCTGTTTCTATGGGAACCCCCCATGGGGTTCGTCCTGAACAAAACCCCAAAAAAAGGGCGCATCATAAAACTGGACATTTAAATTTGGGCACCCCCCCTAAAAAATATGAGAAAAGCGATGGGATATAAAAAGGGAAAAAGTACCCCCATGGGGTCCTGAGGGACAGATGGGGAACATCCTCCTCCTCCCTTTTTTGGGTTTTCCTTGGGGGAAAAAGCCGGGGGAGCCCCGAAAGGTCCTTTAAAATCTCCCCACTTCATCTAATGTCCAAAAAATCATGTTGAATGGGGGAAATGGTCCTTGTCCTACCTGATTTCTTGGGGGGGGACAAAGAAACGGGGTTTTGGGTTAGGACACAACGGAACATTTAAATGTCCCGGGATTTTACCCCCACCTCCCCCCCATTCTGGTCTCAGCCTGTGAGCTGTTTCGCTGTCCCTCCGTCCAGGAAGCTCTGCTTGTTTTCCCTCCAACAAAAACCACCTGGATCTGGACAAACCTTCACCATGTGCTCTCTTTCTCCCCCCTCCTCTCCCCCCTCCTTTCCTCCTCCTCTTCTCCTCCCTCCCGGTTCTTTCATCCTCCTCTCCCCCCTTGGCCCCCCCTCCCTCCCAAGGGCCCCCCCTCTCTCTCCTTTCTCTCTCTCCCTCCCCTCCTTTTTGGCCCCCTCTTTTCCCCCTCCCTCTCCTGCTTCTTCACCTCCTCCCCTGTGTGGTTCTTGGGCCTCTTTTGTCCCCCTCTCTGACTTTTTTTTCCTGCTCTGTCTCTGTTTGTCTCCCCCCCTTCCCCGCCACAGGTGGGAAATTGCTTTTGTTTTAGGATGGCTCCCGGGTTTTTGTTGGGCACTCCCGGGAGGGGTTAACCATTTGTTGGTGACCTGGGGGAAAAAGGGGGTGAAAAGGGCATGGCCCAGGCTGAGCTACACAGAAGAACAACCCAGACTCCAACAACAGGCTGGCGCGAGACCCCATTTCTGCTGTTTTTACCTTTGGTAGCTCTGGGATGGCCTCTCCATGGGGAAAAAGCTCTGCCATTAGGGAAAAGATGCCTTTGTCTCTTGGGCACCTGCAGCTTTGTCCTTTTTTGCTTCAGATGGATTGACTCCTTTTTTGTCTCCTACTGTCTCTGAGACAGTTTTTTCAACAATCCCTTCCCCTGTCTGTATCCATGGCTGCTTCTGCTTTGGCGTCTTTGCAGCTGAAGGTGGGGAAAAAAGCAGGCCCCCTAGGCTCCCCGGGTTCCCCAAAAAAAGTCTTTTGGCGTTTTTTTCCCAAATTTGGGGTTTACCAGCCGTCCCTCTGTGCTCTTCATCTTCTGGTCTGTCCCAAGCATCTTTTTCCACCTCCTCCAAAGGAGGGTTTGGGGCTTTTCTATTGGACAACCTCCTCTTCCCCTGCAGCTGCTGCTGTTTGGCTCTTTTTCTGTTAGCAGGGGGCATCCCCTTTACCAGACACAAAAGGCCCTTTTAGCAGTGTGACATCAAACACATGCACATGGAGCCACTTTTCTAACTGAATAATGAGCAAGCACTGCCAATCAATTACTGACCTCAGGCGACTCAAGGTCGTAAATGATGACTTTTTTTCTTTTGTTGGCCTTGGGGCCTGCGGGAGAAGAACAGGGGGGTTTTTCTGGATGATGCGGAAACGTCTGGGGAAACATTTTTGCAAACAGAGTGGTTTCAGTGGGCCCTCTCACAAATGACCCTTTAAACAGGAAGAAACACAACACAACCCTCAAAAGCATGTTACATGTCTTTACAGATGAAGAGCAAGATGTGATTTATTTTTAGCCCAAAGGGCAGAGCTGTGTGGGGACCCGGGGTATTCAGGACAGGGGTGGCTGGGGGTTTAAAAAGGTTAACATGTCTGCAGCTGCCGGGGCATACCATGTTATTTTGAGCACGAGGGGCTTGATGACGGTACCAAAACGGCCCCCAGTTTTTTGGGCCTCAAGGGCCAGAAAGGGATGTTGGGAAAAATTTCTGATCCCGAGGCCCCTCCAGCCCCTGGAACATTTCTCTTGGGGACACAAAAGGGGCATACAATCACTGATTAGCCAGCGGTTAAATTTGTGGATCAAGGATTCTGAAGACCCCAAAGCAGGAGATATACAGAAGACATATTCATTCCATCAGTAAATGGGGGTTTTTTGCAATATTACTATGCAAGGATCAAAGGGCCTTTTTTTGTCATTCCCGTACATTTTCATGTTTAGTCAAATAAGAACTCGGGGCCCAGTTGGGAAACCATCAAAAGCAAGATGTAAGATGTAAAATTTAAAAAAATAAATTAAAAAAAACATAAACATAAGGGAAAAAAATAAAAAATATAAACATTTAAATAAAAGATAAGATAGGAAGCCCAGATTAGCATGGCCCTCATGTGCAAGTAGTGGCAATTGCACTTAATAAAAGTGTTGTAAATGGGTGAGGAGGGAAGGGGGGGGGGGGGAGGGGGGTCTCGGGGGATGGGTGAGTTCAGCAACCCAGCTCTGGGAAAAAAGCTGTTCCTGAGCCTGGTGGTCCTGCTCCGGATGTTCCCCCAACCCCTGCCAGGGAGGGGAATTTTGGGAAAAGACTTTTTAGGGTGGGTGGAATCCTCCCATGATGTGGGGGGCCCTCCCCCCACTCATGCTTTTAGAGGTCTGGGGGGTGGGCAGGCCTTTCCCCCAGTCCTCTGTCCCGCCTTTACCACCCTCTGGGGTTTTCCTCTCAGCCTCAGTCCTTACTTGAACTTCCCGGGAAAATAAAGGGGGCTGGTGGGCCTTCACCAGATGAGATGTGTTGGTGTTCCAGGTGGGGTCCTGGTGATGTGTACACCCGGTACCTGGAAACTGGAGACCATCCTTTAATGTTAGTGCACACGGGCCAAAAATTTGCTCCACGTGTGGGGATGGTAAAGCTGGTAAAATCTAGCAAAGTGTCCGTCAGTTTCCCCGGGTTTTAAAATCTCCCAAAAAACCCTCAAACCATAAATTCTAAAGGCCTTACCTTGCCGGGAAATTTCTTTTTTAGGCAAAACCCCCTCGAAGTTGGAAAAAAAACCCAATCCCCGGGGCCCGGGGAAGCCGCTGCCTTTTGCTAAACTTGGGCTTTTTCTCATGAAAAATACTTTTTTTTACTTTTAATGTACTTTCCAACAAAAAAAGTTGTAAAATTCCGGGAGGGCGTCCGTTTTTTTTTGGGCTGTCCCCCGTTTATTGGGGCAAGGGGCAATGAACGCCTGCGAGTTTGACAAAAAGACCCTTCCCGCCTGATTGGGTTTTTTCTTTAAAAAAAGCTTGTGTAAATGCCCTTTGGATCATCCCACTTGTCCCCGGGGTATTTACGGCAAAATTTTTTACTTTTAAATGTCTTGTTAAACAACAATAAATAAAATGAAAATGCATGGGAAAAATCAATGGGGAGAAATACTCACTAAGGCCCCACGTCCCATCAGCAGTTGGAGAGCCCCCTGTGTAAAAAGGGTTTTTTTTGTGTTAATCGGAATTTTCTGCTCCCAAAGGGTTTTAAACAACTAAAAAGCTGAAATTTGATTAGATTCAACTTTGGCCAATTTTAAAACATGTATAAAGGGCAGGGTAACCAAATGCCCGTTTAGCATCTAAGCAGAATTTTAAAAGCAAGTGCAAGGTATAAAGGGGTCTACAGTTGGGAAAATTTTACATAACAGAAAATAAAATAGGTTTTTTCTATGGACAAAATTTTTCTGATGGTCTGCTTTTAGGGTGTTGTCTTGGTAGTCATCTCCTTGTTGTCTCTGTCAAAAACCGGGTAAAATAATTTAAACTCATTGGGGGGAAGGGGGAAAATCTGTGGGTGGGGTCCCTGGGCTTGTAGTTTTTTGGTGGGCCCGGATGCTCTCCCCATGTGTCCCGGGGGTCAGAGTTGGAAAAAAAGTTCCTTTAACTTGTAGCAGTGCTTGGCCTTTTGAGTGGGCCCCCTTCCAAATTTTGCCGTGGACTCCTGTGGCTTGTGCATCACCTGATCCCGAAAGCGGTGTCCGGGGGCCCCTTCCGAGGGGGCCCCACCTCCTTGTTCATCCCTGGCTTCCCATTAGGGAGTGGGTGATCTGTTTTCCCGTGTTGTGGCTGTCAGTGGTGGTTTATATAATCCAGTACAAAGGGGGGTATAGCCTCCCCGGCTGCAAAAAGGGAGTATAGGGAAGACAGGACTCTTTTTGGTTTCCCGGGGCGGATTTAAACTTGGGGGTGCAGACAGGAGGTGGCGGAGAAAATTTAAAAAAGGTCAGGGCATGGGGTTACTTGCTGTCAGCATTTGGCCGAATTCCTACCGAGGAGTTTGGGATGTTATTGTGTTTAATGTTAACATCCCTCCCTCGGCCCCATGCCCACCTGCGGGGAACTTTTCCTGGCGCTGTGGTGTATGCAGAATTTGACACCCGGCCCCCCCTGCTCATCAGGGGGGATTTCAAACATACCTCCTCCCCCCTCTCCCCCCTTCACCAAAAAACGTGGGAAATGCTGCCCCAGAGCAGAACAATTCGTTGGACTTACTTGCAGCTAATGTCAAAAAAGGGGCCGACCTCCGCCCCCCCCCCCCCCCACTGGGGGGTCTGATCCAAACCCCGTCCATCCCGCCCCCCCTGAATACACACACAAGGTGGAAAAGAGCCTGCTCAGAAAATCTGTGAGAGTGTGGACTGATGAGGCCAGGAGGAGGGTAAAATGTTTCCCGACAACGCTGGGAAAACTCTGCGGCTCTCATGGAGAAAGACAAGGAACGCCTGACTCACTGTCCGGGCTATGTCCCTTCTGAAATGGAAAAACACCGGCCCAAACCCGGAGGAAATGCAGTGTTTGACGGTCATATGACCTCCCCTCTGAATGAAGACCATGGGAAACCCCTTTCCCCCAAACCCCCTTGGCTTCCCCTGGTAGGGACAGTGATGGACCCCGCTGCAGTTTTCCCCACAGGAACATCCCCGGGAATTTGGGGGAGCATTCTCATTTCCCCGCATCTCCTGCGCATCTACCTGCTCCCGGCCGCGGGGGCCCCCCTGAGGGGGCATGTTTTTTATTTCTCCCGTGCTTTCCCCACCCCTCCAGCCAGGGGCTTTTCTCTGAGGGAAGCTGGAGGGGCAGGGGTGGATGAACATCTGGCCAAAGGACCCCTGACTAAACCCCACTAACAGGCTGCAATCGTGAGGGTGCATAACCTTTTCTGGGGTAGTAGCCTGCAACACTGGGCACCTCAAGGGGAAAAGTGCTCTCAACATTCCTCTTCACCCCCTACCCGTCCTTCATATAACACCCGCAGCTGTCATCTCAGGGAAATTCCAAAACTCAGCCATTGTTGGCTTTTGTGTCGGGGGAAAGAGCTGGAAAACAGGTGGTCATCATGGACTTTTTGACTGGTTCCCAAACGCCCCCCTGTGCCTAAACCCAGTAAGAAAAAAAGAAGATGGTGATGGGCTTCTGGAGAAAAGGGCACACCCACACCGGGGAACATCCCGGGGGGCGGACATTGAGTTGGTGGACCTTCCCAAATACCTGGGTGTTTTTCCTCAACCCCAAAAAACCCGGGCTGGATACCACTGATGCCCCGGCAAGAAGGGCCAAAGTGGCCTCCACCTTCTGAGGAGAACCTTTAGGGGGCCTTTGGGGTGCAGGCCTCTTCCCAAAACATTTTTCTCCGTGGGAGCCTCTGCTGTCCATTATGCCGTACCCGCTGGGGGCAGGCAGCACAGACAGAGACAGAAAGAGACTGAACAAGCTGGTGGGGGGCCAGCTCTGTCTTTCTGCCCGCTGGACAATTGGAGGGGTGGGGAGGCAGGGGGGTTTGTGGGTGGCATCCCTTTTGGACAAACCTCTCCCCCCCCTGCCCCGACTGGGGCCTGAGCAGCTCCTTCAGCGACAGACGGAAAATCCACAATGTGGGGGGTGCCCCGCGGGGCCCCATTCCCTCTGCTGTCCAGACCTGCCCAAATCAACTTTTTTTGGTTCTGGTCGGGCTAACCTTTCATCTTTTGGGGGCATTTATTGGAAATATATATATATATATTTTTTTTCTCCTCCACAGGATCCCCTTCCCCCCCCCCTCCATCCATATAAAATTTTTATATTTGTATACCTGGTTTTTTTTTGTTTTTTACTGTTTTTTGCATTTTGTGTTTTTTTCTGAATCACATACAAAATACTGCCTTTTCCTTTTCTTTTTTTTTTTTTTCTCCTTTTTTTTGCTTTTTGAGCTGCCAACAAGTGAATTTTCCCGCTGTGGGATAATTTAAAATGCTTTTTCTATCTATCTATCTTAATACAACAAAACAGAAAATAAGCATCCTCTTTTTTTAAAAAATGGACTGATTACTAAACATGTTCTTTCTTTTTTTCTAATATTACAACATGACAAACTGCAACACTGATACACTTCATTTTCTTCTTTTTTTTTTTTCCCCTTTTTTTTTGTTTTTTTTCTGTTTAAACTGCTCTGGAACCCTCAAATCTCAAATTTAAATTTTTTGTAAAAACCCTGAACTTTTTAGATACTCTTAGACTCCTTCTTCCTTTGGGTCTTCTCACCCCTCTTCTTCTGGAAACACGGCAGAGGATCCGTTGTTGATCTTGCCAAGGCCGACCAAGTCCCGTAACCCCCGCCTGAGGGGTGGTTTTTGGGAACCTGTCAGATAAAAACCCGACCATCTGGAAAAAGGCGAACCCCGAGAGGCTGGGTGGGTATTTTCTTCTTCTTTTTTTGGAGGGGGCCCGGCACACTACAAAACAACAGCATTAGTCTTTGCTTGTTTTTTGGCGAAAAAAAGTGTGTAGACATAGTTAGCTTTGGGTGAGCTTGGTCCCAAAACTGGAATTCCCGTGACAAGCTTTAAAAACTAAAGAGAAAAAACAACCACTGTTCAACTGTTTTTACTTGCTGTCTCAGCCATCTTAGTTCAGTCTTCATCCCCCCTCTTGACAGTTGTGATGTTGGACTGTTTCCCGTTTGGGCCTTAGACGCCTTAGGAAATTTGGGTGTCAGCTGGTGTCCAGTGGGGTCCCTGGGTGGGCGCTTCCCCCAGATTTAGAGGAACCCCCCGTAGACACAGCCGAAGCAAAGGGAGGAGGAAAGCAAAGAAAATCCATATTTTGGGAAGGCTCCAAAACTAAGTGATGTCAGAAATCTCAGGTAAACCGGTAAAGTGTGATTTTTGCTGAGCACAGACAAACCCCTCTTCCCCCCCTTGGGAATTTCTTTAAAAAGCTTTCCCGAGTCAGACTCTGAACATACATCAGTCTTAAAAAAACAAGCTCCCCTGGCCCAACCTGATAATTCCTTGTCCTTCCCTCTCAGGCCGGGGTCTCTGGGGGGAGGAGGTTGGGTGTGAGTGAGGGGGACTGTGTGAGCTGGGTGGCCGGCCCCCAAGCGATGCCCGTGTTCTTAGGATAGTGAAATGGATTTGGGTGGGGTTAGAAGTGGAAATTTTCATACAGACATTTCCCCTGGTCTGAGTCATTTATTGCTGAAAGATAATTTGTATTAAAAACCTGCAGGGGCCCCCTGGGAAGGGCCCGGGCCTTTTGGAAATGGGCTCACTACATATTTGTTTTTTGTAAGGTTTGCAGATGGTTTTAAAAAGGGTTTTCACTGTCACTTTGTAACCTTTTTGCCCCTGGGCTGTGGTCTACCTTTTGCAGTGGTGGGAAAGGGGGGGAATGGTGAGAGGGGAGAGCTTCCGTGTTTTTGGGGATAGGGGCCCACCCCGTTTTGTTTGGGAGGGGGCTTGGGGGGGAGAACCTGGGAGGGTCCCAGACCGGAATGGGATGGAAAATCCCCTTTGGGGTCCCCCGGGGGCTCGGGTGCCCCAAAGGTCTGCTCGACTGGGTTAAACATTGGTGACAGACCCTAACCAAAATGGGAAAAGACAGCTTAAAGCAGCATTTGAATGGATGTGCATTTTCTTTTTATTGAAAACAGAAGAACAAAAGTCTAGCTGACCTTGGCAGACTTGGGTTTCCCGTCCCGGGTCCTTCAGAAACACACAAACATCTGTTAGCATTAAAACATCTGACTCCTAAACCTGTATTTAGAAAGGGATTGAAAATTCAACTGTTTTGATCAATAAAGCTGCACTTTTTAAAAATTTCAATAAACATGAGTTTTAAAAAATATTCAATGCAAGTGGGAAAAAGGTGGTTTTAGCATGAGGGGCCCTCCCGGGGAAAATCCTTACTCTCAGCTCATTCATTTAGCCTTTTTTTACAGCCTGCACATCAGTGACATGTTTGACTCTCAACAATTACGGGTTTCCCGGTCCCGATCTTTGCTCCTCCTGATTCCTCTGCCAACAAAGCTAAAGTTTGATGTACATTTTTTTAGCCTTTAAATGTTTTTTTAATGGAAAACCTTGGAAACATTTAAACATAGTATTCTCCCGAAAACGGCCTATATTTGGGTTTTAAAGCATTTAAACAAAAAGTATTCTGCCCCAATACTTAACCCCCTATTTTTGGTTTTTAAAGCATTTAAAAAATACTATTCTGCCGCCCCGGTACTTTATTTCCTCTAAATCTGTTTTTAAACAAATTGGAGATGGTTGGTTTTAAAAAACTCTCACACTTTTCCGGGTTTTCCCAGGGCCCCCCTCTGCCCCCCTGTTCCCGCCTGCTCAAAATAGGGTGGTTTCCCCCCACACCTCCTCTAATTTCTCCTTAGGGGACTTGAATTGGGAATTTTTGACCCTCCCTATTCTGTGCAGTTACAGCTGGATGCATAAACCTGTCCCAGGTGTGCAGGCCCCCCCAATTCAATACCAAAAACTATGGAATGTAACATTAATTATTTACACTCCCAACAGGCCAATAATAACCCTGTTAAGTTTTTGTCAAAACTTCCATTGGGAAAACCTTTGATGTGGGTTTGTGCGTAAGGGGGACCATCTCCAAAAAACCCCCCCTTGATTGTTTCAAAACGCCTCGAAAAACTTTAATTTAAGAGACTTTTTTATGACCTGACACAAGTTGAATACCTTGGTCTTCTCCCCGACTGGAAGATGCCTGGACATACTTTAAAAAATTTGTTGGGTGCCATCTTGAACAAAGCTCCTCTCAAAAAAATAAGGGGTAAAAAACGTCTCAGTCCCTGGTTCCCGTTCTGATCTAACTGAGCTTATTTTAAAAAACAGCACCTTGGATAAAACAAAAATTTTTCAATGAAACATCAGACTGGCAGACCCAAAAGGGCAATAAAACAGATGTACTCAAGTCAAAAAAAAATCAACTTTTTAAGCAACAACTCGTTTGTAATCCGCTCTAAAAAATTCTGGGAAAACATTTAAATCTAAAAAAAAAAATAATTTTTCCCCTTTGCCCCTTTTATTATACTGGGGAAAAAATGAGTTAAGCATGACATTACTAGTAAAATATATGGGAAAGTGATTGGCGAAAATCTTGAAGTCAGCTGAACTAAAAATTTAAGCTGTTGTTTAAAAAAAAGGGGGGTTTTTAAAGGGACATAAAAAATGTTTATTTGTTCTCTAAGAAGAAGAAAATTTGTCCAATCATTAACATGAACAAACAGATATGGGGAAAGTGCCAAAATCTAACTGTTAATGTTGGCCAAATGTAATGCAGACATTTTTTAACAGCAACAGCTAAAACCTGCTGAAAACATTGAGGGGAATTCTTAGAGGATGAATTCTAACTGTCTGGAACTGAGTTCCAATGTAGTCAATTTGGAGGGGTTTGGGTTAAGGCCTGATTTCTATATGGCCCCCCAATGGTTTCAGCCCTGAAAAGGGGGGGGGAAGAAAAGGGGTGGGAAAAAAAAGCTGTTGACATTTTCCTTTTGAACAGCAAAAATATTTTAAACCTGTTTGGGAAAAAGAGCAATGAGGCTGGCTCCAGCAAAAAAGGGCTGACCCAAGGGGGCACTTTCCCCGTACTGAGCAAACCCCAACGTGACATTTTTGACATTGTGAAGACAATGGGTCCCGTAAAGAAGATTTTTGGGGGGGGGGGTGTAATTTTTTCTTTTTTGGGTCTTGTGTCCCAAATGACAGAAACCTCTTTGAATGAAGTCAAAAGGGGTTGTTTGTTGTTGAGGGTATTCCCAAATTGAGGCGGTAAAAAATTTGGGAAAAGAAAAGGGACAAAGGGATTTTAAGGGTTTTAAACCCTCCTCCCCAAATGTTCCCCCCAAAAAGATTGCAGTACCCGGGCCCGTAGGTTCCAAATGAGTCAGGAAGTCCACACTGTGTTGAGGGGAAACCCGTGTCCCGGATCCCCCTTTGGGGTGTGGGACATGTGGGGGTTCCCTAGTCCTAAGAAAAAATAAACAAAAAAAAATTACATGTTGGGTTTCACCTTGCCCCATCTATGGTTTTTTTGTCCCCTGCAACATGTGGGCAGACTGATGACAAACTTTTTACCTTTTTTTTTTTAAAACCATCCCGGACACTGGGTTGCAAGTGGTTTAAACGGGGACCTTTTTGGTTTCCTTTTTTTTGACATATATATAAAACTAGAAAACAGAAAAAATTTAGGGCTTATTTATGTTGTTGACTGTAAATTCTACAACTGTAGACCTGTATATCCTGCACTTTCTGCTTTTCCCTTTTGGTTTTAAAGCTAAACTTATTTTTGGTTTTCCTTGTCCTTGTTAAAATGTGTAATGACAATAAGTTAATATAATTTACATTTTTGGCTTCCCCTAAAAAGGAAGCCCTCCCTTAAAAGCTGGCTCTTCCCCCAAATTAAAAAATGCATTTGCCCTTTACAGCGGCCCATGGTTGAAAGATGGATGTTGAAGATTTGTCTGGGAAAAAAAAAGTGAGCCAGCCAGTTGATGTCCAGTTGACTGGGCGAAAAATGTTTGAGATTTTTAAACACCAAATATGACTAAAATTAAAAAAGCCCAAAACTGAGGGTTTTAGGATTGAGGGGAAAGGGTCTTTTTATTATGTGCCCCGAAATCTAAAACCCATTTAAAGGAACTAACAGGAAGTTTGAGATAAATTTCAATGGGAATGGGGAAACCCCATAGTCTGGAAAAAAAAAATAACCATTTCTAAAAAATAAATACTCAAAAAACAGAAAATTTTAAGGGCCTTTTTAAATTATATAGTTAAGAAAAAGTGTAAAACAAGGAAAATGGTTTTGTATTTTGGTTGGGAAAATTTCCTTTTTCTTTGATGACAGCTTTTTACACCCGTTGGGATTTTCAGTGAGTTTGATGATAGTCACCTGGAATGGTTTTTCCCAAAAGTCTTGAAGGGTTCCCAAAGGGGCTGGGGGCACTTGTTGGCTGTTTTCCCCCAGTCTGGCCCAAGTGAAAACCCCAAAACATCTGAATTGGGTGTGGGTGGGGTGACTGTGGAGGGCCCGGTGGTCTGATGCAGCCCCCCTCACCCCCTTCTTGGGGAAAAGCCCCCCCGGCCCGGAGGGGTGTTTGGGGTCGTATCCTGTTAAAAAAATGATGGTCAACCCAAGCACAAAACAGATGGGATGGCCTGGGTGCCCCGAATGCTGTGGGAGCTATGTGGGGCACCCCCACCATCACACCCTCCCCCAAAAAAAAAACAGTGAATGAGAAGCTGTTCCCAAAATTTTGGTGGGACTGTAAATAAAAACAGCAATTAAATTTAGGCTAAGTGGAAGAACCTTTCTTGGTGCTGGGTTTAATAAAAGGGACTCAGACAAGGGTTCCCCAAAACAATTTTTTTAAAATGTGCATTGTCATCTCCAAAGGGTGAAGGGAAATCCCCTATTTGGTTTTCAAAACATTTTACTGGAAAAAAAAGGGAAAAAAAAGATGGGTCCAAAATGGTGAAGGGGGACAATTAAACTGTGGATCCCCAATGCAGTTGCCAATTTACTGTCCCAAAAAATGAAAATTTTTTTATTTGTGGAAAGCTACCTGAGGTCGACTTGCTGCAGATGCTCCCGAAGTTTTGGCGACGTCCCCCCGGACGGGGAAAAATTTAAAAAGCGGGGTGTATTTGCATTCTGACCAAGCTGCATCACTGTGTAATTTTGGCACCTGCACCCTGTCCTGTCAAAGGCTACATCAGGTAGTGAGAGCATGAAGGATAGTGGGGGTCTCTCTCCTCCCTCCAGGACATCCCAACACACTTTCCTCACCTGCAAGCCCTCTGCATTGCAGGCGATCCCCCCGTCCCAAAAGCTTCTTCAGTCTGCTCCCATCCAAGGGGGACTGAAAAGCCTCCGGGCCAGGACCAGCAGAATGAGAGACAGCTTGGTCCACCAAAACTGTCAGGATGCTGTTGTGCTGTGCGATAGTATTTTATATTCCGTTAAAAAATAAAAATTCATCGTATGATACAGTCCTCTTCGTTTTATCGTAATTTTACTTGGTATGGGCTGTAATTGCTCAGATAATCAACTTTAAACTGGGTTTCCCCTTTCCCGGGGCTTTTTTACCTTTAAAATCCTACTTTTACTGTTGACCATGGGTTTAAACCCTGGGGCATTTGCATGAGGGAAAAAAGTTATGGTTTTTCCCTTTGCCGGGGAAAACAGTTTAATTTTTCCATTTTCCAAAAGCTAGTTATGGATTCCCTAGTGGTTTGCATTTTGGGGGTGGGGTCACAACAAACGTCAAACCAACAGAGGGTTTTTCCCCCCGGGAAAAAAAAATCCCTTTTGGCCGGGTTTAACTTTTTACATAAAAAGATCATGTCTTAAGCCTGAAAAATTAACAACTTTTCAATCTCTCAACCCCGAAAGAAAAGTTTGATGCTGGGTTTTTAAATTTTTGTCAGAACAAATCTTTTCCCCTGAAAAAAATTAATTTAATAGCACTAGGCCTGTTGTTAAAAGGTAAAAACTTTAATGTTACTTCCTTTTTTGTTGCTACTGTATTTTTTCTTTTACTTTATTGCACTTTGAAAACTGAATACCCGTATCTGGTGGGCTTTCCCTTTCTTTTTTCTTTTTCACTTTATTGCATGACTTGAAAATGATTTTTACCATCAGATATTTCTGAATGGTATTTTTTAATTTTTAAAATAATTTCATTTTTTAAATTTTTTTTATTATAGTTTTTTTAAATTTAAGGGAAAATAACCGGGAACAAAAGGGGGTTTTTTTCAATCTTTAAAAATTTTTTTAAAACAAAAGCAGAAAGATAAAAATAAAATTTTTCTTTTGTTGGATATATATAATTTTTAAAAAGAAATTCTATATGGGGTATATATGTTATGGGGAAAATAAAATTACCTATATCGGGAAAATAATTTTTTTCCCCTATCCGCACTAAGTGTGAACTCTCTCCCCCTCCTCGTCCCTCTCCCCCAACACACCAACTCTGGACCCCGAAACCCCCCATGAACCACCACCACCAGAACTGGACTCACACCCCACACCACGGTCTGATCTGAACTCCCCCCTTTAACTCAGCTTCTGCTATGTGCCCCCTGCTGCTCCCAAAAGACAATTTGGGCTAAAATCACACCAAAAATTTTTGACACAATTTGTATTATTGGTATTTTATACAAATTTATCTTTTTTATATACAAATCTATTTGTATTATATAAAGCCCTTTCTTTTTACTAAAATTCTCTTTTTCTATCTGATAGTGTTATGTTTGTATAACCCGTGGACAACCAAATCACGGACCCCCAAAAAACCGGGATGCAGCCTATGGGGCAGGGGAAAAATTTTTGGGGTGACCCGGAAAAGAAAGGGAAAAAAAGGGGGCCCAGGACATTAAAAACTTTTTTTCTGTGAATGGTGAGAGTAAAACTATGAAACAATTAGGCTACTTGTTCATTCATTTCTGTCTGTAACATTACGTTTGACGGGGCGCAGGCTGGAGCCTGCGTTAACTGTCATCTGGCCGCGCTACACTCTGGACAAGTCACCAGTTCATTTAAAAAAAATAAAAAAGTCGCCAGTTCATTGTAGAGTAGCTATAACTGAACGTTACTAATTTAGGGGCTACAGTCAGTGACTGTGTGTTTCACACATATCACTGTCGGACAGTGCTCCAGTATGCGTCCACTCAGAGGCTGCGTTGAATTGTATTATGACGCATTCAAGTTCTACTCAGTAATTATGAGCATCTGACGAAGGTCAGTTACGTTATCATGATGTGTTCAATGTGGTCTTGTAAAATGTGATATTAGTGGGACATTCGAATTATATAATATAAAAATATAAAATAAAAGACACCATAATAGCTGACAACAACAAAGTAAAAAAGACTATTAAGAATTTTGGACAGTTTACACTGACTTTTGAATGGTTTAAAAATATGTTTTGCCTGAGAAGGTGAAGCGTGTCCACCTAGAGCTATGGTACTAAGAAGCCCATTTAGATTTTGTCCAAGAATAGGTTAGTTCTGCATTAGTTTTTCCATGAAACATAACATTTAATGTTTACAATATATATAATGGAACAATAAACCTTTATGCTCTGCTGCTCCAGAATCAGCAGTGGCTGCTTCATCTGAGTTTGACCCCACAGCAGATGCTCACTCCCAGCAGTCCAATGATGCCTTTGATGGTGAGTGAGTGATGTAGACACTGGTTGGCTGTTTTGGTTTATTAGTGAACAGCTGTACCACTGGCAGTGCCTAAGACATTAATCAACACCTTGGCTATTTCAATTAGATAATAGCCAAATATAGGCTACATTTTTTAATAACTCAATTTATGTCACTGTATTATTTACCTGGACACAGGACACTTTGTTTTTTTGCATATCAGTGCTTGATTGTTAAATACAATAAAATACCCACTACCTATTTGTTGAGTGGTTAATTGAAAATGTATTTGCAGGAATAGAATGCATTCTGTTTTTATGATGATATTGATCTGAAAATTATTTTAAAAAAATGCAAGTCATAAAAAGAAAAGGTATTTGCAATCAGAGGTGTAATAACGTGTTGCTAATCAGTGAAATGAGAATAAGACAACTAATAATACATAATTTACATAATGATACTCTGACTTGTGAAGTCGTTTGTCGTAAAAAAGGAAACAAATTGAGTGTATTACACCAGGAACCATTAAGAACACTGAAAAACAAGAAAATTGAAGGTGGCAATGAATGAGGTAGAGGGGCCCACACCGATATTCTTTCAGGGGCCCAGAATTCCTAGCAACTGCCCTATACACAGATACAGTTGTGCTCATAAGTTTACATACCCTGGCAAAATTTGTGAAATATTGTAAAATATGTTTGATCATGCTAAAACTTTTCTTTCATTCAGTGTTAGTGGTCAGGCAAAGTTATTTATTATCACACTATTTGCTCTTTTTAAATCACAGTGACAAGTTGAACCACACAAACGGCCCTGATCTAAAGTATAC
>JAFBJY010000279.1:0-15000 GCA_016801885.1 Toxotes chatareus
CGTCTGTTGTCTGCTGTATACTTTTTCCCTGCCGCTATACAAAAGATGTCTGACTTTTCACACCAACTCAAAGAAGAGCTCAGCCATACTGCACAGGCGATAAATAGCCAACTCATTGGTGTTCCCACACCAAAGCCTAGAAATAAAGCATACTAGAACAACATCTAGCACACATTTCTTCACAAACAAGCAGCAAAATCGGACAGGAGAGCTCACACTTCATTTTTGTCATGGAAAGGCCGCCCACTTCCCCAATTCCAATGGGAACTGAGAATTGTCATGACTAAACACGCTCACTCTGTAAGCGTCATGAGACTTCTGCAAACAACACTGCCGCTCTGTGGACAGACTGCAAAAAGCTGACATGTAACTCCAAATCAACAAAGCCACTTCACAAAATGGAGAGCCTTCAACAGAGTTAGCACATGGGCATTCCTGACACATTGTGTTTTTCTTCTACACGCATACGCAACAGGGGAGAGCGAAATGACGCAGTCCCCACTACAGAAATTATGCAGTCGAGATTCCCACATTTGGGGAATTCATGAGGGGTCCAACACAGCCGGAGTGCAATGGCTGAGCCTCACCCTGGGTGAACCACCTTGTTGATCATGGTATCTCCCCTGCCAGGTAAGTATGAGTTGCAGTTGGAAGAGGCGGGTGGTGGTCACCGGGCACAACACTCTGGCTGACAGGTGCCTACAATGCATAATCCCACATTTCAGTGCCTTGAGCATCAGCTCCCCTTAGTATGTTACATTTATGGCTGAAAAGACACAAACAACAGCAGCTTTGTTGGGTCTACCCATCATGCACTGCTCTGCCAAAAACAAAGGAACACTGTGTGAAATGCCACTAGTCAAGCAAAGGCCCCACGTGGGACACTTTTCAAAACATTTCACTAAATAGACTAAACACTGACATGAACTACTAACATGTATTGACTTACTGAAAACCTTGAAGCTGATCTGGACTTTCCTGTGGTTTCCTCTTGTCCTTGTAACAGCAGTAGCTCCTCCCTTCCTTGTCAATAATTGTGCAGAAATATCTGAGTGCTTCTTTCTTCCTAAATCATGAGCAAGTCCTGTCCAGTCCAACTGTTTCTGCTCCTGTTTGACTTCTGAACTTGTCTCTGGCTGTGTGTCCACTGCTCTGCCAAAACAAAAGGAACACTGTGTGAAATGCCACTAGTCAAGCAAAGGCCCACGTAGGACACTTTTCAAAACATTTCACTAAATGAACTAAACACTGACATGAACTACTAACATGTATTGACTTACTGAAAACCTTGAAGCTGATCTGGACTTTCCTGTGGTTTCCTCTTGTCCTTGTAACAGCAGTAGCTCCTCCTTCCTTGTCAATAATTGTGCAGAAATATCTGAGTGCTTCTTTCTTCCTAAATCATGAGCAAGTCCTGCCCAGTCCAACTGTTTCTGCTCCTGTTTGACTTCTGAACTTGTCTCTGGCTGTGTGTCTACTTACTGCAGCCTCTGACATCAGACTGTAGAATGTTGATACATCAAAGGCATCAAAGGACAAAAACACACACACACACACACATACTGGTACTTATATCTTTGTGAGGACACTCTCTGGCATAATGCATTCCCTTGCCCTAACCTCTCTCTCTCTTAGCATCTCAGACCTATGTCAGTACCTGTGCCTCTGTCAAAGAATACAAAAAAAAAAAAAAACACTAGACCTGTACACACATAAAGTCATGTATTCATGTAGTCATCTGTGAATGTGTGTTTGATGAGTGCAAAGTGAAAATGCTGCATGAACCTTGTTTTTGTAAAAGCTTCTCTTGTTTCCTTTGCTTCTTACAACTGTATATTTTTCAAGCATCATCTGTCATATTGAAGAAATAAGTTCATTCAGTAGCGTTATTTCTTTTTTATTGTCATCATGTACACTTTTCTTGTCTCAAAGATGCCAGCATCCCCACAAAGCCTAAAAATAAAGTATACCAGCGAAATGACAACAACTATACGCATTTCTTCCATAAAGAAAGAGCAAAAGTCGGACAGGGAGCTCACACTTATGGCGCTCTATAAAGATGTTTGACTTTTCACCAACTCAAAAGAGCTCAGCCAAAGGCCAAGCCAACCAAAAATAACTTCAACTCATTGGTGTTCCTCTCCACGGAAGTCTTTAGTAAAAAGCGAAAAGACTTGTGCGTTATGAAGAGAAACAAGAGTCAGAGCGGGCCTGTCTCAGAGAGCAGCTGAGGACCCTAGTTGTCCCAGCTACCACCGTCGTGGTCGCCTCCCTTAGCTTGCAGCGTGCTAAATCCCAACCTCCCTCCATTGCCCCCCCACCACCTCCAGCCTGAAAAATCCAGGCCTGGCTTTTACATGGAACTACAAAGTCTGGGAAACCATCAGGCGTCTTCAGGAGTCCACGACCAATCATCGTAGCTGAAGTGCACACCGTGTTGTTGGCGGGGTTCCCTGGGTGATATCAGTAAATCAACTCACTGGTTGTGCACAATTCACTTGATAAAAAGCGTAGCCGCATTTCCTTCAGCCACAGTAAAAGTTTGACTCCTAACTAAACATGCGGATGGCAGAAGCTTGATTTTCTACAAAGCAAGAGAAAGGTGCACCGTTCCCAGCGGCACTGCAATGCCAGGTCGATCGTGGAGTGGCGGAGCAAGCTCCCTTTTCAGCTCCTCTCTCTAAAAATGGGTTTATCGTTATCCCCATATAGGGGACATATCAGATATTAAACTGATAAGAACAGATACTACACTTGATCTTAGCCAAAAAGGCGAAGCGATGAGGCCCAAGCGTTTTGACGTCCAAATCAAGCTCTTGGTACAACCGTCACTTGTCGCGGTGTCCCGTTTGTAAGCCAGCATATCAATTGCGCCCCTTAGCAACTCCGCCCATCTGTCTGCTGTGTACTTTTCCTGCCGCTATACAAAGATGTTTGACTTTTCACCAACTCAAAAGGCTCAGCCATACAGCAAAAGCCGGCCAAAAATAACTTCAACTCATTGGTGTTTCCACACCAAAGCCTAGAAATAAAGCATACTAGAACAACATCTAGCACACATTTCTTCCACAAACAAGCAGCAAAAGTCGGACAGGAGAGCTCACACTTCATTTTGTCATGGAAGGCCACGCCCTTCCCCAATTCAATGGGAACACAGGGGGGTGTCATGACTAAACACGCCACTCTGTAGCGTCGCATGAAACTTCTGCAGAAACAACACTGCCGCTCTGTGGACAGACTGCAAAAGCTGACATGTAACTCCAAATCAACAAAGCCACTTCACAAAATGGAGAGCCTTCAACAGGTTAGCACATGGGCATTCCTGACACATTGTGTTTTCTTCTACTTGCGCAACAGGGGAGGCCTTGACGCATGATCCCCACTACCAGAAATTATGCAGTCGAGATTCCCACATTTGGGGAATTCGCGGGGGTCAACACCCAGCAGTGCAATGGCTGAGCCTCACCCTGGGTGAACCACCTTGTTGATCATGGTATCTCCCCTGCCAGGTAAGTATGAGTTGCAGTTGGAAGAGAGCGGGTGGTGGTCACCGGGCACAGCACTCTGGCTGGCGGTGCCTACAATGCATAATCCCACATTTCAGTGCCTTGAGCATCAGCTCCCTTAGTATGTTACATTTATGGCTGAAAAAGACACAAACACTGCTGCAAATAGGCTGCGGCGTGCGACGACAAGCAGCGCTTTGTTGGGTCTACCCATCATGCACTGCTCTGCCAAAAACAAAGGAACACTGTGTGAAATGCCACTAGTCAAGCAAAGGCCCACGTGGGACACTTTTCAAAACATTTCACTAAATAGACTAAACACTGACATGAACTACTAACATGTATTGACTTACTGAAAACCTTGGAGCTGATCTGGACTTTCCTGTGGTTTCCTCTTGTCCCTGTAACAGCAGTAGCTCCTCCTTCCTTGTCAATAATTGTGCAGAAATATCTGAGTGCTTCTTTCTTCCTAAATCATGAGCAAGTCCTGTCCAGTCCAACTGTTTCTGCTCCTGTTTGACTTCTGAACTTGTCTCTGGCTGTGTGTCCTTCTTTTACTTCCCGAAAAAAAAAAGGAAAATTGTGGTCCCTGTCGAAAGGCCCCCTGGCCTTTTTTAAAATTTCAAAATAACTCCTTCTAAACATGAACTTCGAAAAATTGGGGTTTGGGCTTTCCTTGGTTTCCCTTTTCCTTTTAAAACAGTAGCCCCTTTTTAAAAATTAAAACCCCCCGGCCCCCAAACCCAACAAAGTCTTTAACTTTTTCCTTTTGCTTTGATTTCCTGGGGTTTCCCTTCTAGCCTCGACATCAGACTGTGTTTAAATCAAAAAAAAAACACCAAACCTACACAAAAACTTATTCTTTTTAGCATCTGGAAAAGTTCCCCTTTTAAACCCCCTTTTTTGCTTCCCGACCTTTGTACCTTCCTTTTTTAAAAAAAAAAAAAAAAACCCCACCTTTAAAAACAGTTTCATTTTTTTTAATTTTTTTTTTAAAAATAAAACCCAAAAACCTTTTTTTAAAAGTTCCACCTTTTCTTTTTCAATTAAATTTTTTTAAAAAGCAATTTGGGAAAAATTCATTATGCGTTATTTTTTTTTTTAAAAAAACCCCCCAAAAGGCCAGCACCCCAAAACCTAAAAAAAAATTTCCCCAAAAAACTTGACTTTAAAAAAAAAGAGAAACGGCAGGGGGCCCGGGGTAAAAAAAAATTTTTTTTTTTCCCCCCCAAACCCCGGCCCCCCAAAAAAAAAATTCCCCTTTTTTCCCCCCAATCTTTTTAAAAAAAGTGCTTATGAAAAAAAAAAAAAATCAAACCCCGCTCAACCCCCCCAATTTTCCCGCTAACCCCCCGTTGGGCCCCTTTTCCCCGGGGAAAACCCCTCCCCCCCACCATCAATAAAACCGGCCTCTTTTTTCCCAAATTTAAAAAAAAGGGTTTTAGGGGGGGCAGGGGGGAAATTTTGAAGGAGTGGTTGGCCGGGTTCCCGGGTTTAAAAACAACTCCTTTTGGGCCCTTTTTTTAAAAAAGGGTTTTCCCTTTCCCCTTAGAAAAAAGTTTACCCAAAAACAGGGGCAACTTATTTTAAAAAAAAAGGTGGCCAGCGGACTGCAACCCCTGGGGGGGGGGAAATCCTTTTACCCCCCCCAAAATTTTTCCCCAAACTTTGGGGGAAAAAAATAAAATTTAAAAAAAAAAAAGGGAAAAACCCACTTTTTCCCAAAAAACCAAACCCTTTCCCCCTTTTTGCCGTTTTTCCCCAAAACCCCCCCCGCGCGAAGGCCCCCCCTTTTTTTCTCCCCCCCCTTAACCCAAAAAAAAAATTCCAAACAAAGGGCCCAAACTAAAGTTTAAAAAAAAAAGCAAAAAACTTAAAAACCAAAAACAAAACCCAAAAAAAATTTTAAAAGGGCCCCATTTAAAGGGGGCCCCCCCCCGGGGAAAATTTTTTTAAAAAAGCCCCCCCCGGGCCCCTAAAAAAACCCCCCAAACCAAAACTGAAATTTAAACCCCCTTAAAAAGGGGCCCCCCAAGGGTTTTTTCCCCCGGAAAGGGGGGTTTTTTCCACCCCCGGGGGTTTGATCAAAAACCCCCAAATTTGGTTCAGGGGGCCCAAAATAACATTTTGGGGACCCCCCCCTTTTTGGAACCCCGGGGGAGGGGGGGAATTTTAGGGGAACGGGGAAAGCCCATTCCCACCCTGGAAAAAAACTTTATTTAATACCCCAAGAAAATTTTAACAAAATTTAAAAAGCTGGGCTTTTGGCCCTTTTTTTAAAAAAAAAATTTTTGCCAAAAAAGAAAACCCGG
The DNA here is from genome assembly GCA_016801885.1 of Toxotes chatareus. Lineage (NCBI taxonomy): Eukaryota > Metazoa > Chordata > Actinopteri > Toxotidae > Toxotes > Toxotes chatareus. The sequence continues at coordinate 5,819 of JAFBJY010000279.1, forward strand.
GGGGCCTTTTTTAAAAACCCCCCCTTTCAAAATTTTCCCCTTTTTAAATAAAACCCTGGGCCTTTGATTTCCCCTTTTACGATTTCTTTTCCCCCCCCAAAAACCCCCCTTTTTTTTAAAATTTTTGGGAATTTTGTCCTTTTTTTTTTTTTTTCTTTCCCCCCTTTTTCTCCGGCCCCTGTAATTTTTAAAAAAAATTTAAAAAAAAAAAAAAAAAATCCACAATGGGAAAAAGGGAGGGGAATTTTAACTTTTTTTAACTCTTTTCCCCTTACATTTTTTCAAAAGGGAAAATTAAAAAAAAAAAACCCCCCTTTTTCCTTTTTTTTACAGACTTTTTTTTTGTAAAAAAAAAGTTTTCCCTTTTTGGAAATGTTTCCTTTTAAAACTTTTTTTAAAAAAAAATTTTTTGGGGGGTTTTTCTTAAAAAAAACTTTTAAAAAAACATCCCCCCCCCAACCCTTAAAACCTTTATAAAAAACTTTTAAAAAAAAAAACTTTGGGTTTTTAAAGAAAAAAAAACGGGCGGGGGGGCCCCTTTTCCCCAAAAGCCCCCCCTTTCCCAAAAATTTTAAATTTTCCCCCAATCCCTTTTAAAAAAGGGCCCTTTTGGGAAAAAAAGGGGTTTTTTCCTTTTTAGCCCTTTTTCCACAAAGGAAAGGGAGCCCCTTAAAAAGGGGAAAACCCCCTTTTCCCACTAAAAAACCCCTTTCTTACAAATTTAAAAAAATAAAAAGGGTTTTGGGGGGTTTTTTTTTAAAAAAAATTTTCCCCCTTTTTTTATTTTAAAAACGGTTTTTTCCCCCTTAAAAAAGGGGAATCCTCAAAGAAATTTTTTTTAAATTTTAAATGGGGTTTTTTTTAAAAAAAAGGCAAACCCAAAAGGGGGGAAATGCCTTTATTTAAAAAATCCCCGCTTTAAAAAGGTAATCCAAATTTTAAATTTTTTCCCCCCGGGTTTTCCCCTTTCCCCCAAAAAAGCCCCCCCCCGGGGGGAAAAATTTGGCAATCTTTGGGGGCCCCCCTTTTTAAAAAATTCATAATTTTTCCCCCAAAAAAAAAACGGGCTCCCTTTTTTTAGAAACCCCCCCCAAAAAAGGGAAAAGGGGCATAAAAACCAAAAAACCCCCCCCCCAAACCCAAATGGGTTTTCCTTTTTTCTTTCAAAAAAACCCTTTTTCAACTCCCTTTTTGTTTTAAAACCCCCCTTTAAAGGGAAAAAAAAAAACCCACGGGAAAAAAGTTTTCAAAACCCCTTTGGAAGGGGGTACTGAAAAAACCAAAACCCCTTTTAAACCCCCCGGGTTTTTTTTTAAAATTTTTTTTTTGCGGGGAGGGCCCTTTTTTGAAAAATACCCCCTTTTTTTTTTAAAATAAAACAAACCCCCCAAAAAAAAACCAAAAAAGGGGTTAAAAATTACCCCCGAGGAAAAATCCGGGGGGGGGGGGCCCAAAAAAAAGGGTTTTTTCCAAAAAACCCCCAAAACCCAAAAAAAATAAAACATTTTGTTAAAAAAAAAAAAAGGGGGTTTTTAAAAAAACGGTTTCCCCCCTTTAAAAAAGGGGGCCCTGTTTCCCCCTTTGGGGCCCCCTTGGCAAATTTTAAAAATTTCCTTTTTCCCCAAAAACCAACTGTTTAAATAAAATTGAACCGGAATTTGGGCCCCCCTCCCATATCCCCTTTTTTTTAAATTTATTCCCCTTTCCCTTTTTAAAACCCCCAAACGTCCCCTTTTTTTAAAAAAAATTTGCCCTTCAAATCCCTTTCAAACTTTTTTAAAAAAAGGGGGGAAAAAAAAAAAACCTAAACCTTTTTTGGGGCCCTTTTAAATTTCCCCCCTTTTTTTTTTTTTTAAAAAAAAAAATTTTTTAAAATTTTTAAAAAAAAATTTCCTTTTTCCCAAAAAAAAGGGAAAAACCCAAATTTAAAGGGGAAAAAACCTTTTCAAATTTTTTGGGGCCCCTTTTTCCCCAAAAGTTTTTTTTTTACTCCGGGTTGAAAAATTTTTTTAAAAATTTTTTTTTTGGGGGGTTTTTTAAAACCCCAAAAAAAAAAATAAAACCCCCAACAGGGCCCCAAAAAAAACCAATCCCAAAACCCCGGGGGCCCCGGCCCCCTTAAATCAAACCCCCCCCCCCCTTCAAAACAGAAAATTTCCCCAACTTATTGGCCCCCGTTTAAAAAAAAACACTCGCGGCAAACGGGGTTGGGAACCCCTAAAACCCCCTACATGAAATTCAGCCCTTTTGGGCCCCCAACCCCGTTTTCCCCATTTCAGGTGGGGTTTTTAAAAAAAAAAGTTTAAATTCCAAAGGGGGCCCCGAAACCCCCCCCTTTTTCCCCCCTGGGTTTTTCCCCGGGGGATTTACCCCAAAAAAATTCTTGGGGGAAAAAAAACCCCCAAAAAAGGGGGGCCCAAAAAATTTTTAAAAAAAGTCCCCTTCCGCTTTTTTTGTTTTTTGGCAAAAAACCCCCCATTTCTTTATTTTTGCTTTTTTTGTTCCAAAAACAAACCCTTAAACCCCCAAAAACAAAAAAAAAAACTAAATTTCCCCAAAAAAAAATTTTTTAAAACCCCAAAATTTTAAAAAAAACCTTTTTTCCCTTTTTCCCCCCCCTTTTTTCGAGGCCCTTTTTTCCCTTGGACCCGGGGCCCCCCTTTTAAAAAAATTTTCCCCGAAAAACTTCTCCTTTTTTTTCCACCGGGGGCCCCAAAACACCCTTTTTTCCAAACCGCAAAAGGGGGGGGAAAAATTTTTACAAAGCCCCTTTTCCCGGGGGGAATTTCCTTAAAACCCGGGGGTCTGGGCCCCCTTTTTTCCCTTTTTCCCCCTTTTTAAAAAAGGGGAAAAAGGGGGGGGGTTCCCCACACCTTTGTTTTTCTTCAAAATCCCCCGGGGTTCATGTCCCCAAAAAAATTTTTGAACCACAAAAAAAAAGCCCAAATTTTTTCCCCCCCTTTAAACCCCTTTAAAAAAGACCCTTTAAAAAGTAGGGGGGGGGGGAAAAAAAAAAAAAATTTTCCTTTTCAAATGAAAAACCAATTTCTCTAAAAATAGCCCCAAATTGGGCTATTGGCCTTGTTCCTGTTTTAACCCCCCCCCTTTGGGAAAAATAAACCCCCAAAAAAAAAAACCCTTTTGGGGTTTTATTCAAAAGCCTGGGTTTCAAACTTTCAAAACCAAAACCCCTGAAAAACCCTTCGAAAACCCGAGGCCTTTCTTTTTTTCCAAAACAGAATTTTTTTTTTTCAAAACTGGGTTTTTTTTTCCTTTTTCCCTTTTTCCGCCGTTTCTTTTTTTAAACCCTTTTTGGAAAACCCCAAAAGGCCCCGGGGTACTTTTTCCGGACTGACTTTTTTTTTTTATTAAAAACCCAAAAAACTTTTGGGTTTTTTTAAGGGACCCCCCCCTTTAAAAATTTTTCCCCCCTTTTTTAAAATAAAACCCCCAAAATTTTTCTTTTTGGGCAATTTTCCCTGTTTCCCTTTTCCCCCCCAAAATGCTTTTGTTCAAAGGGTTAAAAAAAAAAAAACCTTTTTAGGAAACCCCTTTCCCCTTTTAAATTTTAACTTCCCGTTTCATTTCTGAAAAAAAAAAAAAAACCCAAATTACAAAGGCCCTTTTCCTTTTAAAAAATTTTTTTAAATAAAATTTCCCCTTTTTTTTAAAATTTATTTCCTTGTTTCCTTTTTTCCCCTTTTTTTAAATCTCTTTTTTTAAAAAAGCCCAAAAAATTTTTTTTTTAAACTCAAAAAACCCCTCCCTTTTTTTAAAGGGAAATTTTCCCCCTTTGGCCCCTTTTCCCCGATAATTTGAAAATTTGGCTTTAAAAAACCCAAAAAAAACCCCAAAAACCAATAAGCTCAATCTTTTCCTTTTTTTTAAAAAAAATTTTGAAAAAGGGAAGGGGCCCCCCCCTTTACCTAGTTTTTCAGACACTTAAAGGGTTTTTTTCCCGTGAAAACTTTTGCCCCCATTTTTGCTTCCCCCCCAAAAAATAAAAATCCTTAAAGGAAAATCTTCCCTCCCCAAAAAAAAAAAAAAGGGGGGCCTTCTTAAAAGAACCAAATAAAAAAACCGAAAAACCCCCCCCATTTCTTCCAATAAAGGGACCCAAAAAATGGGAAAGGAGACATTTTTTAAAAAAAAATTTTTAAAAAAACCCCCCCAAAAGCCCCAGCATTTCAACTCCTTTGGGGTTCCCCCCCTAAAGGGTTTTAAAAAATCTTCAAAAAAAAAAACGCCCCTGAAAAAGGCCAAAGCGAAAAAAAGCGTTTGGGTCCCGGGGGGGTTTTTAAAAACCCCCCCCCCCCCGGGGGGGGGGTTTAAATTTCAAACTTTCCCAAATTTTAAATCCCCCCCACAATTTTTTTCCCCCCCAAAAAAAGCGGGGGCCAAAAAAAAAAGGGGGTTTTTCCCCCACGAAAAAACCCAAAAAACCCCTTTTATCTCCCCAAAAAAGGGGGCCCTTTTTTATGGGGGGCTTTAAATTTTGGGAAAAACCCTTTTCCCCCCAAAAAGGGGAAGTTTCCCAATGCCCTTGGAAACTCAAAGGGGTTAAAAAAACCCCGCCCTTAAAAGGGGCCCCCCTTTTTCCCCGGCTTTACAAAAGTTTTTTTTCCAACCAAAAAACATAAACCCCCCAAAATTTTTAAAAATTTTTGGGTTTAAAAAATTTTAAAAAACCAAACCCAAACCCCCCAAAAAAATTTAAAAAGTAACTCTTTTTCCCCAAAAATTAAAAAAACCTTTTCAAAAAACCCTCGGGAGGGGTAAACTTTTCCCCCCCTTTCCCCTCCCTTTGGAAAAATCTTAAACCCCAAAAAACCCCAAAAAAGCCTTTGGGAAACCGGGTTTGGACATTTTCCCCCCGCCCCCCAAAAAAAGAGCCCCAAAAAAACCCCCCAAAAAAATTTTTTTCCCACGGGGAAAAGGCAAAATTATGGGAATTTTTTGGGGGGAAACCCCTTTTTCCCGTTTTCCCCCTTTTTTTGGGGGTTTTTTGGTCCTTTTTAAAAATTTGGGGCCCCCTTTTCCCTTTATCCTTCATCATCCCCTTTTTTTCCCCGAAAAGCCCCCTTTTCATTCTTTGGGGGCTGGGGCCCTGGAACAACCCCCCCCGGGGAAAAAAACCGGAAAAACACTGGAAAACCCAAGTAAAAACCCAAAAATTTTCAAAAAACAAAACCTTTTCTTCTTTACCTTTTCCCCCTGGGAAAATTTTTGGGTTTTTTGTCCCTTTCCAAATCCCTCCCTTTTATAATTTAGTTCTTTTTTCTTCCTAATTTCCCTGTGTCCACTTTTCTGCCCCCAAAACCCTTTTGGGTTTTGGCAAAAAAAAAAAAGCCCCAAAAAAAACCCCTACACAACCCAAATTTTAAAAAACTTCGGGCCTTCCCCATTTCCTCTTTTTAAAAAACCCCCCCTTTTTTTTTTTTTAAAAAAAAACTTTCCCCCCCTAAAAAATTGCAAATGGGCTTTTTTAAATGAAAATTCCCCCTTTTTTCTCTTTTTTGGAAATTTTCCCTTTTTCAGCCCCTCCCTTTTAAAAAATTTTTTAAAAAACAAAACCCAAACCAAAAAAATACAAAAATAAAATACTTTTTTTTTGGGGGAACCCCCCTCCCCCTTTTAATTAAAAATTTTTTCCCTCCTTTAAAAAAAAACCAATCTTCTGTTTCTTTAATTGTTTGGGTTGTTTTGGAAAAAAAGGGCCTTTTTTTTAAAACCCCCCCCACAATTTTTAAAAAAACCCCATTTTTTCCTCCCTTTTTTTTTGAAAAAAGGTTTTTTTTTTTCCCCCCGTAAAAAATAAACCCCCTTTTTTAAAAATTTCAAATTTTAAGCCTTTCCCTTTAAAGGGTTTTATATGTTTTGTCCCTTTTAAAAGTGGGGCCCCCAGCCCAATAATTTTTTAAAAGTGCCAAAAAATTTTTTTAAAAAAAAAAAAAAATTTTATTTGGGCCCTTTTCCGGGCTTAAAAAGACCCTTTTTCCCCTCCCCAAAACCGGGGTTTTTTTCCGGGGTTTTCAAATTTAAAAAAAAAAAAAAACCGTAAAAAAGGCCGGGTTTTTTGACCCAATTTTTTTAAAACAAGTTTAAAACCCCCCCTTTTTTTTTGTAAAGTTTTTTTCCCCCCCATGTTGTTTTAAATTCCCCTTTTAAAAAAAATTTTTTTTTTTTCCCCTTTTTTACCCCAAAAATTTTAAAATTTTATTTTAAAGCCAAAAAAGTACCCAAATTTTTCCCCCCTTGAGGGAAAAAAAACCCCCCCCTTTAAAAAGGGGCTTTTCCCCCCAAAGGGGGGACAAAACCCCTAAAAAAAAATTTTGGGCCCCCCCGCTTTTAAAAAAAAACTTTTAAAAAAACCCAAAAGCGGGGCCTTTTAAAAGAAAGGGCCCCCTTTTTCCTCCCCTCCTTTGGGGCCCCTACCCCCTTTTTTTTTCCCCCAAATTTCCCCCCCCCAAAAAAGAAAAAAAACAACTTTTTTTTTCCCCCCTTAAAAAACGAAAAAATCCCCCCAAAAGGGGGCGGGGAAGGAATTTTGTAAAAACCCGGGTTTTCCTTTTGAAAAAAATTTTCCCCACAACCCAAAAAATTGTCCCAAAACTTTGGGGGCAAACCGTTTTGGGGGAAAAACCCCCCAAAACCCCCCCGGGGTTTTTTTAAAAAAACCCCGGGCCCCCCAAAATTTTTTTTTCCCAAAAGGGGGGAAAAAACCAAAAAAAGGGTTCCCATTTGGGGCCCCGGGGCCCCGCCGTTTTTCCCCCCAAAAAACCCTTTTCCCCATATTTTCCCCTTTAAAATTAAATTCAGGGGGCAATTTTTTCGGGGACTTTTCCCGTTCCAAAGTTCCCTTTCCCAAAATAACCATAGGAAAAAAAAACCCAAAATTTTCCCCAAGGGGAAAAAAAAGAAAATTTTTTTTAAACAAAAAAGGGAAAAAAGGGGGCCCCTTTTTTCCCAAAGGGAAAGCCCCTTTCCCCCTTTAAAATTTTGGGTAAAACCCCTTTCCCCAAAATTCCCATAAACCCTTTGGGCCCCTTTGGGCCCCCCTGCTGTCCAAACCCCCCCAAAAAATGGAAATTTAAAAGGTTTAAACCCAAATTTTCTTTCCCCAAAAGGGGGCCCTTTCAAATCCCTTTTTTTTCCCCTTTTGAATTTAGCCAAAAAGGGCCGGCTCCCGGGAAAAAAAAAACACAAGGGCTAACCCGTAGAATCCTTTGGAAAGGGTTTTTTAAAATTTTTTTTCCCGTTTTTTTTCCTGTTTTTTTCAAAAAAAAAACCCTTATAAAAAATAGTTTAAAAAAATTTTTTTTTTGGGTGGGCCCCTTTTTTGTACTCCCCCCTTAAAAAAAAAAAAATTTAGCAATTTTCCAAAAAAAAAGGCAGGGGGCTTTTTTTTATAAATTTTCTTTTCCCCAAAAACTTAAAAACCAAAAAAAAAATTCCGCCCAAAAAACCCAAAATTTTAAAAAAACAAAATCCAAACCCCTTTGGCCCTAGATTTTTTTCCCAAAACCCGGCCCCAGGCCCCCCCCCTTAAATCCCTTTTCCTCCCGGGCCCCCCTTTAGCCCAAAAGAAGGTTTAAAAAAAAAAGCAAAAAAAACCCAAACCCCCCCCCCACCCCCCTTTTGGGCCCCTTTTTGCCTCCCTTTTCCCAAATCCCCCCCCCCAATCCGGGGCTTTTTGAAAAAAAAAAAAACAAACTTTGGGGGGGAGCATTTTTGTGAAGGGCACCCGGGGGGATTCCCGTGAAAGTTTAAAAATCCTTTTCCTTTTTTTTAAAAAGGGTTTTTCCCCCACCCCAAAAATTTTTAAAAAAAAGAAAAACTTTTTTTTTAAAAAAAAAACCCTTTAAGGGGAACCCCCCGCCTAAAAAGGGCCGCCCGGCCCTAAAAATTTTTAAAACCCCAAAAGGGGGGATTTTTTCCCCAAAAAATTTTGATTTTTCCCCCAAAAGGGAAAAAAAAAAGCCAAAAAAACTTTTTTTTTCCCCTTTTGTAAAACAAATTCTTTTACAAAAACCCCGGCGCGGAACCCCAACATTTTTTTAACCCCCCCCCATCCCCCTTTTCCCCCCCCAAAATTTTTCCCCCACTCAAAAAAAATCCAAACAAAGCTTTTTTAAAAACGAAAACCAAAAAATTTTAACCAAATTTTTAAAAATTTTTTGGGCCCGGGGATTCTAAACCCCCCTTGTTTCCCGGAAAAACGAGGGGCCCTCCCCCCGAAAAGGCCCTTTTAAAAAACATAAAATTAAAAAAGCCCAAAAAAAAGGGGCCTCCCGGGGCCCTTTTTTTTCCCCGGGAGGGGGAAATTTTTTCCCCCCTTTGGGAAAACCCCATTGGGGTTAAATAAAAAATTTGACCCGGGGGGATAGGCCCCAGAAAAAGTTTGGGGGAAAGGGGGGGGTCCCCGGGGGGCCCCAATCCGTTTCAAAACCCCAAATGTTTTACTTTCCCGAGCATGTTTTTTTTCCCAAAAAAAAAAAAACTCGCCGGGGGGGGAAAAATTATTTTTTCCCCGGCCCCGTTTAAACAAAAACTCCCCCCTTTTTAAAAAAAAACCGGGGGCCCCCATTATTTCAAAACCGGCCCCCCCCCTTTTTCCCCCCTTTTTTTGCTTTCGCTTTCCCTCCGAGCTTTGAAAAAACTGGTGTTTCCAAAAATAAAAACCCCCCCAACCCCCCCGGGGGTTTAATTTAAAAACCCGGGTTCCCCCAAAAAGGGGAAAAAAAAAAATTTTTTGGTTGACGAAATTTTCTTTTACTTCCCGAAAAAAAAAAGGAAAATTGTGGTCCCTGTCGAAAGGCCCCCTGGCCTTTTTTAAAATTTCAAAATAACTCCTTCTAAACATGAACTTCGAAAAATTGGGGTTTGGGCTTTCCTTGGTTTCCCTTTTCCTTTTAAAACAGTAGCCCCTTTTTAAAAATTAAAACCCCCCGGCCCCCAAACCCAACAAAGTCTTTAACTTTTTCCTTTTGCTTTGATTTCCTGGGGTTTCCCTTCTAGCCTCGACATCAGACTGTGTTTAAATCAAAAAAAAAACACCAAACCTACACAAAAACTTATTCTTTTTAGCATCTGGAAAAGTTCCCCTTTTAAACCCCCTTTTTTGCTTCCCGACCTTTGTACCTTCCTTTTTTAAAAAAAAAAAAAAAAACCCCACCTTTAAA
>JAFBJY010000279.1:17500-28920 GCA_016801885.1 Toxotes chatareus
ATTTTAAGTTTCCTTACTTAAAACACACTTCAAAATGCAAAACGGTTCTTTTAAAACATTACCGATCGTCTGTTCCTTTGACTTTAAAATGCTTCCTTCCAAAATTTAAAAATGCTTCCCTATACAAGGTTGATTCACTTTCCTTCTTCTAAAACCTGGCGTCCTTACTTTGGCCTAAATGGTTCATCAGGCCCCAGCTAAGCATGGTTCTTTGAAAACCTTTTAATATGATCCTTTTTAAATTTTGGGATCCCCTTATTTCTCTTGATTCAATAAAAACCTTCTTCATTAAAAACTGTTCAATGAATGTTTTTGGGTCACAAGGAAAACTTTTAATTTTGTACTTTTTTTTTGGGTTTTCAATTCCCCAACCTTATTTTCATTAAATAAATCTCTTATCAAAAAAAAAACCTTTTATAGTGCAACCCCAAAATTTTAATGGAGAAAACCAGCCTTTTTTAAAAAAGTTTTGCCGCTCAAAACTATAAAGCTTTGTAAAATAACTCAATCCTAAAGGGCTTTAAAAAAACTTTGCTTCGAAAAGAAAAAGCCAAAAAAGGGGTTTCAAGAGGAAAAGCCCATTGGACCTCCAAATTAAGGGACGAATTGCTTACGACCGTCCAAGCCTCCTTAAAAACCCTTAAATCCCCCTACCCCAAAACCCCCAAACCAAACTTTAAACTTTGGGGCCCCAACAATCTATACAAAAATTTTTGGGGTTTAAAAACTAAGACCTGATTTTCCGGTTCGAAGAACTGACCCTTCCTGGTTGCAGGGCTTACTCAAGCCCTGCACCCCACTTTTCACCCAACATACCCAGGGTTTTAAACAAAAGGTGAAACAGGCTTTTTGGGCCAGCTCATCTGGGGTGACTCCCCTCTTTATGGGTATTAATGATAATCACTTTGGGACAAAATGAAAATAAGGCCATTTACCCATAAGTTTGCCAACCACATCCGTGGGAAATTTAAACAGGGGCACTTCCCAAAAGCCACGGCTCTGGAAATTCTAAAAGAAATTTTTCAAATCCCTTACTAAAACCGGGAATACTACAAATTGGATATTAAACTAAAAACAAACCCAAAAAACCAATCCTTTTTTCCCAAAAGCTTGACAAACAATTTGAACCTTTCTTCTTAACAAGAACAGTCCAGGCTCACCACTTCTTCTTCTGGAACCACCCCCCCTCTGATGGAATTTAACTAAGGCACAAACACAGGCCCCAAAACCTTCAACAATTTGGGTTACAAACCTGAAATAATTACCCCAAAACCTCTTGACACCACCAACTTTCAGAGGCTTTCCCATAGTTAAAAACCACTCCACCAAAGGGGCCGAATGTCGCCCACCTGGAAAATTTTTTTGAATCCCAAAATTTCCGAATAACCCGTGTGAAGGCTGTACGGGAGTCTAACTGTTATTATGGCACCCCAAGACTTTTGCTTAGCAATTTTGTTTACGTACATTTGGCTAAAGGCCTCCCAAACCAAAATAGGGTGAGTCCCATTATGGGTTCCATTGGGGAAGCAAAACCTGGGAAAGCCCGTAAAGGCCCACGCAATTTTGATTCCATTAAAAACCCAAGGAACATGCTTGAACCCTGGGTGGGCCCCTTACCTTTTACTTACAAAGCTAAAATCATACTAAAATGGCAGTTCTAAATGGGTTTAAAAAGGCGTTCCCTTTTTGGGTTCCTTCCCCTTGTCTGAAAAAACCGTCCTCCCGCCCCCAAAAAAAAAGCCTTTTAAAAAACCGCTTTCCTTGAAAACCCTCTTAATGTTACCTACAAAACCTATTGATGTCCTGGGTGTCAAAAACCCTCCTCTTCTTAAATTTTGAAAACCCTTTTCAATCAATTATCCTTCTTCTCCCAACTGATTTCCCTTTTTCTGTTGATCTTGGGGTGTCACTGCTCTGAAGATAAGTAGCCCTTAAGAAATATAACACAAAAGAATTTTTGGGCTAAAGATTCATACAGCTCTCTTTTGACACCAACCTGAATTCGCCTAAAAGGCTTGGGAAAGTAGTTATAAGGATTTTTTGTTAAATTTCCGTCTTTTGTTTCCGCTTTAAAACTTAATAATTTCAATCTCCATTTGAAAATAATCCGGCGTCTTTCCTTTTGCCAAAAAATGACCTTTCCCTCAAAGCCACACCCAACCCAAAAAATATGGACTTAAACATTCAAACATTTTGAAAACAAAGCAAACAGGGCTCACATTGGCTTAGAACATTTTCACACTAACGGACATCCGGTTACTTCCCTGTTCTGTTTATGGAAAACTCCTTTAAAAAAATGTCAAGGGGAAAATATCTAACAGTGCCTTTAACGCCAGTCGCCTGTGTCACCTTGTCGGGTAAACCAGTTCTCCCGGGAACTGGCCTTTGAAGCCTCCTTGGCAATAAACAAGGCCTTAAATCCCACGGGATCCAAAGAGGCACAGTTGGGCACCGGTATTGGCAATCCTGTACCTAAATGTAACCTAAACCTTAGCTTCCATTTGGGGGTTTCCCTAAACTGCGAGCAGGGGTTTCCTTTCACAAAATAAGTGCGTACCGTCTCTTAATCTTTACTCCCTCAGGTAGATAAGCTTGTGCCTGAAACCGTTGTTTCCACGGCCAAAAAACTTTTTACATGTAAAGGTCCCAGTACAAGGCCCCGTTCCTTGTACCTATTCATATAATAGCTAAACACCTGCTCTTTAAATGTTTTACAAACAACTGGTCACCCGGCCCTTTTCAACCGCCCCAAAAGTGGAAAACCATTTGCCAAGAAAACCCACGGCCTTTTCAAAAAGAAAAGGCCCCCTTACAAACCCTGCTTGCCATTCTTGTTTTTACATTTTTGCTCCTAGAATCCAACTTGGCTTGTTAAAAGACTCAATTCCAAAACCCAAAATATCAGGTTCTTTTCTTGACCCCTTGTTCATTCCCTTGCATCGTTAGGACTGATCCTCAAAATTTTCAGGGCAAACATTAATTTAGAAGCCTGATCAAGGCTTCATGGGGAAACCCACAGCCCTCGAAAAAAGGTGCATTAAACTTGTGTAAAACCCTTGGCTCCCTTGCTAAATACTTTCTTAGCCACCCTGATTTAAACATATCTAAGGCAACTTCTTATCAAAAAATTAAGCTGTTCTTAATCTATCCTGCTCTTAAAAAAATGTTTGAATGAATGGGAATTAAGGTTTTTTAAACTTCACCTGAAGTGCCCCTACTAATTGTTTTATTGCACTCGAAAAGAGATTTATAGGGTTTCTTTTGGTTTCCCCGGAACTTTTAAACGCAAAACAACCTGCCCTTACAAAGCTAAGAAACCTTCTCCGAAACTGTGATTTTCCGCCAAGTCTTGTGCCCCGACTTGCGCTTGGCCTTAAATCAACTCTCAAATGCCCAACATCGACCATAAAGGCCAAGACGAACTTTCATCACTTGGGCCTTAAGGGAAAAAAAAAAAAAGCCCAAAAAGAAAAACCCGGGGGCCTTCCCCCCACAAAACCCCTGTTGCCCCCCCATTTTTTGCTTTCCCCTTAGGCCCAGTTTTTTGCCCCAAACCCCCCAAAAAAATTTTTACCCTTTTTTTTAAAAGGAAATTTCCCGGGTCGGGGTAAATGTGGGGCCCTAGTTCCCCCTTTTTGGGGGGGTTTTTATCATAAAATAGGGGCCCCAAATTAAAATATAAATAACCCCCCCTTAAACCCAAAATTTCCCAATTTAAAAATCGTCGGCTTTTTAAAAAAAAAATGCCCGTCCCAAAAATCTTTCCTTTTTTTGTTTGGGTTTTTCCCCCCTTTTTAAAATTTTCTTTCCCCCAATGGGGGCCCCCAAATACTTAATAAAAAATTTTTTTTTAAAAACCCCAAAAAAAACATTTTGCCAAAAGCCCTTTTAACCCCAAAAAAATTTTTTTGGGAAAACCCCCATTTGTTTTAAACCCCCCCTTCTTTAAAAATTTTTTCCCCCTAAAAGGGACTCAAACCCCAAAAAACTTTCCCTGCAAAAAACCGCCAAAAAAATCAAAAAGGTGTTTCCAAAAAAAAGCCAAAAAAAAGGGGCCTTTCCCCTTTTTAAAAACCCCCAAAAAAACCCCCCCCCAAAAAAGGCCCGGGAAACCCCCCAAAAAAAGGAACCCCCAAAATTTTTTCCCCCCCGGGTTGGGGGCCCCCCGGGAAACAAATTCCCCCGGGTTTTCCCCGAAAAAAAAACCCATTTTAAAAAACCCTTTTCCCAAAAACCCCCCCGGGGGGCCCCAAAAAAAATTTTCCCCACTTTTTTTCCCCACCCCCCAAAAATTTACTTTTTTCCCCTAAAAAAAATCAAAAAGTCCCGGGGGGGCCCCCGGGGGGGCAATACCCGGGGCCGAAAAAAAGGGCCTGGAAACCCTGCGGGGAAAAGGGGGGGTTTTTCCCAAAAAACCCCCTTTCCCCTTTTTTCCTTTAAAAAAAACTTAAAGCCGGACCCTTTTAAATTTTTTTTTTTTGCCTCCAAAACCCCCCCCTTTGGGATCCAAAAACCTTTTTTTTAAAGGGCCCCCTTTTTTTAAAAAAAAAGGCAGTTAAAAGCCACTTTTTGGGAAAACCCTGGGCCTTTTCCCCTTTCCACCCTTAAAAAAAACCCCGGAACAATGGATTCCACAGAAAAAGCGACTGAAAAAAACCCCCCCCCAAAACCCTTTCCCAATTTGGGAAAAAAAAGGCCCCCTTCTGGGTTTCCCCCCCGGAACCCTTTTTCCCTTTCTTCCCCAAAATTGGGCGGGGGTTCCAAATTTTCCCCTTCCAAAAACAAAACAATTATTAACCCCCCTTTTTTAAAAATTTGAACCCCTTTTTGCTTTAAAACAAAAGAACCTGTTTTAAATGAAAAAGAAAAAGGCCCCGGAATTTTTTCCTTGTAAACACTGCCTTTCCTTTCAAAATTTAAAACTAAACTTTTTCTTCCCCAAAACCTTGGCCAATGCTTTCCTTTTTTTGCCCAAAATTCCCCCTTTTAAAAGGAAAAAAAACTTTTTTCCGTTTGGCCCGTTTTACTTTAAAAAAACCCTGGAAAAAACCCCAAAAAAAAAACACTGGGGAAAAACCCAAAAACCCGGGCCCCGCCACCAACATTTTTTTAAAAAAATTTTGGAAAAACTTTTTTCTTTTCCCTTTAAAAAATTTCCCCCCCTTTTTTTAAAAATGTTCTCTTTTTCAAAATTTTCCCCTTTTTTTTCCTTTAAAAAAACCCCCCTGTCTTTTTTCCTCCTGGGAAACCCTTGGGGTTTTTTTTTGCAAGCAAAGGCCCGTTGGGTTTTAAAAATAAAAAAAAACAACACACATAAACATATGTAATTTTTTGGGTTTAAATTTATTTTTTTTTTTTTTTTTTTTTAGCTCTCTTTTTTTTTAAATTTGTTTTTTTCCCAAAAAAAAAACTGCCCTAAAATTTTTTTGTTTCTTAAATTTTTTTGGGTTCAAAAATTTCTAATTTTTTAAAAAGCCTTTTTTCCCCCCAAAATCAACCCCTTTTTCCCCTAGGAAAAATCCAAGGGGACCCCTTTCCCTAAATTTTCTTTTAAAAAAACTCCGGCCCCCTTTTTAAAAAAAAAACCCCCAATTTTTAAAAAAACAAAGTTTTGGGTTTTTTAAATTTTTTTAAAAGGGGTTTTAAACTCAAACCTTTTAAAAGGCCCGCCCCTCCCCCCCGGGTTTTAAAAAATTTTTTTAAAAGGAAAAAAAATTTTTTAAAAAATAAAAACCCTTTCCCCAAAATCCCCACACCAAAAAAGGGCCCGGGTTTCCCCTTTTTAAAAAACCCCCCCCCAAGGAAAAACCCCGGTTTAAAAAAATTTTAAACAAAAAGGCTCCAAAAACCAAACCAACAAATCTTTTAAAAGGGGGTTTCCCTTTTTGAAAAAAAACGGGGTTTTTGAAAGGGAAAAAAAGGGCCCCCTTTTCAAACCCCAATTTTTTTAACTAAACATTTTTAACTTTTACCCCGGGAAAACCCCCCCGCCCCAAACCCCGGGTTTTAAAATTTTTTTTTAAAAAAGTTGGCCCCTTTTGGGGCACAATTTTGCCCCCCTTAAGGTGCACCTTTTTGGCCCCCCGGTTCCAAGTTTACTTTTCCCCTTTGGCCCAAACTTTGGGCCCTTTAAAAACAAAAAATTTCCCTAAATCCCCGGGGCCTTCCACCCAAAAAAAAACCAAAAAAGGTCACCTTTGATAAGGACAAAATTTTGTTTTTTCCCCAAAGTTTTCCCCAAAAACTTTTTTAAAAAAAAAACCCGGGAAGGGAAACAATTTTTCCAAAACCAAACCCCTTCCCCAATAACCGGGGGGGTTTTGAAACCGCAATTTTTCCCAAAACCCCTTCGCCGGAAACCCCCTTTTCCCAAAAAAATTTGGTTTCCCCAAAAAAGCCAAACAAAAAAGGGGGAAAAGGGGCCCCTGGGGAACCTTGGTTTTTTAAACCCCCCAGGGGGGTTTTCAGAAAAGCGGGGGGCCCCCTTTTTTTGGGGCCCCGGGTTTTAATCAAAAATGTTTAAAACCCCATTGGCCCGGGGAAAATTTTCATTTTAAGGGGCCTTTGGGACAGCACGGGGTCCCCTTCCCCAAAAAAAAACATAAAGGGCCCTTAACAAAAGGGGGGCTTTTCAAAAACACAAAGGAAAAACCCGGGCCTTAAAAACGGTTTAAAACCCTTGGGCCCGCCAAAGCATGCCCCCCCCGGGAAAATTTAAAAATTCTATTTTTTAAAAAAAAGGGGAAACTGTTTTTTCCCCTTTGTTTTGGCCCGGGTTTTTCCCCCTTTAGCGGGCCCCCCCTTTTAAAAAATTTTTTAGGAAAAAAAAAAAACCTCCAAAGGGGGTTTTGGGGGAAATTTTTTTTTTCCCCCCCTCTCTTTTAGGACCCGCCCCGGGAGGCATTTAAACTAAAAAACAAAAACTGGCTTAACTTTTAATTCCCAAAAAATTTTTGAAAATCTCTTTTTTTACTCCCTTTCTAACCCCCCCTTCAAAAAATAAAAAAAAAAACCCCCTTTTTAAATAAGCATTTAAACGTTCCCTTTTTTTGTTTTATTTTTAAATGCCCCCCCAAAACCCTTTCCGCCAAAAATTATTTTCAAAACCCCTAAAAAAAAACAAAACAAATAAAAACTTTTCTTTGTGGAAACCCCCCAAAAAAAAGCCCAAAACCCCCCCCAAAAAAAAAAATCCAAGGCTCCAAAAATCAAAAAAAAACAAAAAAACCAAAAAAACCCCCAAAACCCCCGTTTGGGGTTTTGAAGGCCTAAAAACGCCCCGGGTTTGCCCCCCTTGTTTCCGCTAAGTTTTTTTCCCCCCAAACACCTCCCTTTTTAAAAAAACCTAAAACCCTTTTTTTAAAACCCTCGGGCTCAGGGTTTGACCCCAAAACCCCCAAAATAAAACCCCGGGGCGGGGTTTTTAACCTAAAAACCATTTTCCCTTTTAAAAAAGGGGGATTTTTCCCTTAGCCCATAAAGTTTGATTCAAACCAAAGTTTCTAAAAGCAAAAAAAATACCCCCCCTAAACCTCACGAAAGCCCGGGCCCCCAAAACTTTATAACCCTTTTCCAAAAAGGGGTTTTCCCGAACCCCCGGGGGCTATGGTAACCCGTAGGGCCCTCCTTACTTGCCCCGGCGGGTGCCCCCTTTTTGCCCCCAAATCAAAACCCCAGGCAACCCCAAAACCAAAAACGGGGCCCAAAACCCCCAACCCCACCTCGTTTTTCCCGGGGGGTTTGGGGGTTTTTTAAAACCCCCTCAGGGGGCCCCAAAAAAAAGGGAAAAAACAAAATTTTTCCCCCAAAAAGTTTGAAAAAAAAGAAAAACCACAAATTTTTTCCCCAAAAAACGCAAACGGGGCCCCCCCCCTTTTTTTTATGGGGCCCCCCCCCTTCAATTTCCCCCAAAAATTTTTTCCCAAAACCCCATTGGGGAAAGGGTTTAACGTCCCCCAAAAATTATGCCAACCCCAAAAAGCCAAAAATTTTGGAAACCCCCCAGCAGGGGTTTTTTAAGCCATTTGTTGCCCAAAAAGGGGGGGGGTCCCCCCAATTTGGTGGGTTTCCCCTTTAAACCCCCCAACCCAACCCCCAAGACTTTTAATAAAACCCCCTGAAAAAAAACCCTGGAAACTTTGGGGGCCCCTCCCCGCAAAAAACAGGGAAAAACCCTTTTCAGGGGGGCCCTTTTCCCCCTTAAAGAACAAAAATTTGGCGAAAAAACCCATCTTTAAAACCGGGGTTCCAAAACCCTTTTTCTTCCCCTTTCAAAAAAAGGGTTTTCAAAAAAACAAAAATGGGCCCAAATCATAACCAATTTCTGCCAACCCCCAACTTTTTTTCGGTTTCGAAACCTTCCCTCTGGCGTGGGCACTCTTACCCAAAAAAAAACACTTTAAAAAACTTCAAAAAAGGCCCCTGGGCATTTTAAAAATTTCCTAAAGAACAAACCTGACATAACTACAAATTATGCCTAAAAACCTTGAACTGATCTGGACTTTCTGTGGTTTCCTCTTGTCCTTGCAACAGCAATGCTCCTCCCTTCTTGTCAATAATTGTGCAGAAATATCTGGTGCTTCTTTCTTCCGAATCATGAGCAAGTCCTGTCCAGACCAACTGTTTCTGCTCCTGTTGACTTGGCTGAACTTGTCTCTGGCTGCCATCCACGCTCTGCAAAAACAAAGAGACACTGCATGTGAAATGCCACCCTAGTCAAGCTTGAGGCCCGTGGGACACTTTCAAAACATTTCACTAAATGAACTAAAACACTGACGACCCCTGAACTAACATGTATTGACTTACTAGAGCACCTGAAGCTGATCCTGGACTTTCCTGTGGTTTCCTCTTGTCCTTGTAACATGACCCAGTAGCTCCTCCCTTCACTTGTCAATAATGTGCAGAAATATCCTGATTTTGCTTTCTTCCCTAAATCATGAGCAAGTCCTGCCCAGTCCAACTGTACCACCACTCCCTCATTTGCGACTTCTGAACTTTATCTCTGGCTATGTGTGTCCACTGCTCCTGCCAACACAAGAACACTGTGTGAAATACCTTACTAGTCAAGCATAAAGGCCCACGTGGGACACTTTTCAAAACATTTCATAAATTGACTAAACGCAGCACTTGAGCTGCATGTGTTGACTTACAAAACCAGAAGCTGATCTGGACTTTCCTTGGTTTCCTCTTGTCCTTGCATAACAGCAGTAGCTCCTCCCTTCCTTAGTCAATAATTGTGCAGAAATATCTATGGTGCTTCTTTCTTTCCTCGTCGCATGAGCCAAGTCCTGTCCAGTCAACTGTTTCTGCTCCTGTTTGACTTCTGAACTTGTCTCTGTACTGTGTGTCCACTTACTGCAGCCTCTGACATCAGACTGTGGAATGTTGATACATCAAAGGCATCAAAGGACATTACACACCTACCTCCACATACTGGGTGCACTTTGGCTCTGTGAGGACTCTCTCTGGCATGCGTGCATTTCCCTTGCCCTAACCTCTCTCTCTGTACATCTCTCAGACCTATCGCCAGTACCTGTGCCTCTGTCAAAGAATACAAAAAAAAAAAACACTAGTACCTATTACACATAAAGTCATGTATTCATGTAGTCATCTGTGAATGTGTGTTTGATGAGTCCGCAAAGTGAAAATGCTGCATGAACCTTGTTTTTGTAAAGCTTCTCCCTTGTTTCTTTTAAGCTTCTTACAACTGTATATTTTTTCAAGCATCATCTGTCATATGTGAGAGAAATAAGTTCATTCAGTAGCGTTCTTATTTCTTTATTGTCATCATGTTTCCTTTTTCTTGTCTCAAAGATGCCAGCCCTGAAAGCCTAAAAATAAAATTATACCAGCAGGGTCAGGATACTTCTTTTTATTTCTTCCGCAAAGAAGAGCAAAAGTCGGACAGGAGCTCACACTTATGGCGCTCTATAAAAGATGTTTGACTTTCTAACTCAAAAGAAGCTCAGCCAAAAGGTAAACCAACCAAAATAACTTCAACTCATTGGTGTTTCCTCTCCAGGAAGTCTTTTAGTAAAGGCGAAAGACTTGTGGATTATGAAAAGAGAAACAAAAGTCAGAAACGGGCCTGTCTTCAAAGAGCAGCTGGACCCTAGTTGTGCAGCACCCACACCGTGTGATCGCCTCCTTGGCTTGCCGCGTGCCAATCCCAACCTCCCCTCCTCATTGCCCCCACCACCTCAGCCTGAAAATCCAGGCCTGGCTTTTTTTACATGGAGACTTCCACGAAGTCACAGGGAAACCACATCAGGCGTCCTTTTAGGAGTCGGCACCAATCGCCATCAACTGAAGTGCCTGCACCGTGTTGATGAGCAGGGGTTCCCTGGATGATATCAATCAATCAATAAGCTTCACTGGTTGTGCACAGTTCACTTGATAAAAAAGCACATGGCCGCATTTCCCTTCAGCCACAGTATAAGGTTGACTCCTCGCTAAACATGCGGATGGCAGGCTTGAGCTTCGTTTTGGCAGAAAGGTGCACCGTTCCAGCGGCACCTGCAATGCCGAATTCGATGCGATGGAGTGGCCGAACAAGCTCAGCTTTTCAGCTCCTCTCTAAAAATGGGTTTATACGTTATATACCTGTGAGGACATATGAGATATTAAACTGATAAAGACAGATTTTCACTTGATCTTAGTAAAAAGGCGAGAAGCGATGAGGCCCAGCGACGTGACGATCCAAATCCAGCTCTTGGTACAACCGTCACTTATGCGCGATGTCCCATTTGTAAGCCAACGCCACTTTCGATTCCGCGCCGCCAACCAACTCCAACCATCTGTCTTGCTGTGTACTTTCCCTGCGCTTCTTACGAGATGTTTTGACTTTTCACCAACTCAAAAAGGAAATCAGCCATCTCTGACAAAGCAGTAAGTATAACTAACTCATTGGTGTGTGTTCCCACCAAAAGCCTGAAATAAAGCATACTAGAACAACATCTAGCTTTGTTCTTCCCACAAACCATAAGCAACTTAAATAGGACAGGAGAGCTACACGCTCATTTTATGCTGGAAAGGCCACGCCCTTCCCCAATTCAATGGGAACTGCGAGGGTGTCATGACTAAACACATACTCTGTAGCTGCAGCCAGAAACTTCTGCAGAAACAACTACTACCGCTCTGTGGACAGACTGCAAAAGCTGACATGTAACTCCAAAATCAACAAAGCCACTTCACACAAATGGAGAGCCTTCAACAGAGTTGCTGTAGGCATTCTGACATTGTGAACATATTTCTACACGCCGCCTTAACCCAGGGGAGGCCCATGACATGATCCCCCTACCTAAGTGTCTGGTCAGAATTCCCACATTTGAGGCCATGAGGTCAACAGCCAGTGCAATGGTGAACCTCACCTGGGTGAACACCTTGTTGATCATGTATCTCTGCCAGGTAAGTATGAGTTG